>JBCFYV010006524.1:0-10187 GCA_039000515.1 Timema cristinae
AGAAAGTTAGAAGGATGTGATGGCCCCCCCACCCCCCTTCCCCCCTTTGGGGGGGAGTTTTGTAGATGGGTGGGTCCTAGACTTAAAAAACAACAAGGCGCTGATTCCCCGTTTCCCCGCGCCGAGGCTCCTTGCAGTACACAAAGGGAGAAATTTTTGCGTGACCGAAACAAATTAATATAACTGAAGAATGGGGCGAAAATGGGCGAGGTAAAGTGGACTGATGAGCAAGCGGATTCCCAATCGTGAATCCCGACCGGGCCCCAAAAATTCCCAAGTTCGTTTTAGGCATCCCAATTGTTCCCTGGCGACCCTAAATTTTTTCCCCCCCAATGTTCCCTTTTTTTTTCCCCCTCTGGGGCTGATTGTATTTTACGGGATCGGGCTAAAACGTCCAGATGGGATGCAAGGTGTCGTCCCCTCCCTTACGTTTTCCTTTCTGGCCACTAGTTTTTGCGATTTACGGTTATGGAGTGGGGTGAAGTTGAAAAAAAGGTGTTGGTGTGGGGGTCGGGAGAAACCGCGGATGAGGCGGGGAAAAACCCCCCCCGGAAAAGCGACCGCCTGGGCAAGAAAAATTTGGGCGGCGAGCGGGGGGATCCGGTAACGGCAGGCTTGTCGCCCGTCCTTTTCTGGGGAGGTTTGGGAAGTTCCGCTCGGGGGACTGAAGGCCCCGGTAGGAAGGGCTCGTGGGGTGGCAAGTGGTCCGCCAAAACCCCGAAGGGGGAATTTCGGGTAGCTGCCCTTTCGAGGGGCAACAAGCCAGAGGTAGCTGCCGATCAGCGGGCGCCCCCATTCCCGGAGCCGGGGTTTGGTGGCGAGGTGAGCTAATTTTTACCCCGGGGTACAAAGGGCCCCTTATTAGGGCCAAAAAAATCGGCCCTTTTAGGGCCAACATGGCTGGCGTCCCCCCCCAATTTTTCCCGGGAGGGGGCGCAGTCCCACCAAGGGGTGGAGGTACGGGGCCCTAAAAATTTACTGGGGGGAGCGTGCGTACCCACACCCAGTCGGTGTCACCCTGGGGAGTTTGGGCCCCTTATCAGGGCAACAATCGGCCAGGTGATCTCGCCAACTACCGGCGAGGTGGGGCAAGGGGCCCAAGGTAAAGCAGGGGCCCCCCCAGTACGGGGCGAGCGTGCGCTGGCAGACCCCGGGGGCTTCCGGTGAACCCCTCGGGCCTCTGCTTAAAGGGACAGGCTGGCCCCCTTAAAGCGCGGAGAATGCCGTGGGCGAGCCCGGGGGGGGCCCCTCCGATCAGGGGGGCGTGCCGCTTTTGGGGGGAAAAAAAGTGCTGGGGGCCCTTTTTAGGGCCGCAACCCCGGGGCAAAGGGGGTGGCAAAAGTCCCCCCAGAGAGGGGTGGAAACAAAGGTCCCAACGCAAGCCTGACCAGGGGGTCCTACCCTCCCCCGCCAGAAAAAACCCGTGAAAAGCGGCACTAGAAAGCGTAGGAAGGGTCTAAAAAACCCCGGGAAAAAATCCGGCACCCCCCGCCAAGGGTGTCGGTAGGTTGAAACGCCGGTGAATTTTTTCGATTGGAAGCCCGGTCGCACGTTCCGCGTTTTGACGCTCGGGCCAGTCGTGGAGTGGGGGATGTTTCAGGCCCAACCCCCCTTTGATGCGCGACGGTCGAGCCAGGGTCGATGATGATTTTGAAGGATTTCGGCCCGTAAGCCCCCGCCGAAGGGGGAAGGGCCCCGGAACACAGGAAGGCTGGGGGGAACCCCCATTTAGGCGGCAGTCTGGTGATGAGGCGGGGCCCAGCGGGGGCCCCGGGCCCGGGTGCGCACCCTGGGTAAAGGGGGGAACGGGGGAAAAAATGGGGTACAAGCAACCCGTGTCTCACCCCAGCCTGGTAAGGGGCTTGGGGGGCTGGCAAAGCAAAGGGGGAAGATCCCCCCCATCAATTGTGGGGATGTGGAGGGCCACCCAATTGGCGAGGGCAACGGCCCAAAGGGGTTGCGACCCGTGGGGCGGTCAGGCACCCGGGGGGACCGAGTGGCCCCCCATGCGGGCCGGAGGAAGTTTACGCGCCTCCAGAAGTTCTTGCGGATTGGGGACCCAGAGGGGTCCTACGAGCTGGGAGGGGAGGGAGGTAGGGTTGTGGTGAAGGACCCCTGACCGGAAAAAACCCGGGGAACCAGGAGGACTAGGGGGGGGGTTTCCCCGTGAAACCCGTACCGTTTTCTCCCCCCAATGGAAGGGGATAGAATACGGAGAAAGGCACGGTTGCCAACTTCGTTGTTTTCCGACGCCCGGGGGCGCCCCAAAAGGCTGTTTTCCATACGCCCTGTGCGGGCCCCCGCGTCGGGTGGAGAAGTAAAATTTCCCGGGGGCCCCGGTTCAGTGCAAGAACTGTTTCCTTTTGGGATTGTGGGGGTTGCCGCGCTCCCCCCGGGGTGGGGGTTTGTGGTGGTGACCACGAGAGGGGCGGGTTCCCCGGGGGAGAGACCCCCCCCGAAGGCTGATGTAGGAGCATTCCTGGGCGTGGGGGGCTGCCCCACGTACAACCCTTGCGGGCGGCAGGGAATGTGCGGGCCCCCCCCCAAGGGGGGACGGGGGGCCGTGAAGGCCCAAACCCCTGGGGGACGTTGGGGACGGAGGGCGAAATGACTCCATCCAACCCAAACCATGGTACAATCTTCGCCGTGTGGTAAAAGAGAGTTTTCCCCCTCCCCCCCGGGCCGGGGCCCCTGCGAACCACCAAATGAACGGTGGAACCGTAACCCCCTTTGGTCGAGGGCCCCCCCGAGACCGTTTCTCCCTATCCCCCCCACACCCCACCTACCCCTTCCCCCTTTCCCTTTCCACTCCCAACTCCCACCCTTGTCCCCCCTGTAACCCCAACCCGGGGATGATGCTGAAAGCTCAAAAATTGCATTGAGCTATCAGGGTTTTCCGGACTGGACCCATGGGACTTTTCATCGAGAGTCTTGAGGAGGTCCGGGGGATTTCCCCGGGGATAAACCGGGGCCCACTGGTAGGGAACATCTCCTTACTGGTCCTCATGGCAGTGCCCCCGAATAAGGCCCCACCGTGCTGAAGGAGCCACGGTCCCCTTTGGGAAACCCCAAGGGAGTCGCGGGGAAAGAAAGGCTGAGTTGAAAGTTTCTTGGAAACATTGTCGATGTAATTGCTGGAAAAACCCCCACTTGCGCTCCGCATGGGTTTCGAGCAGAGTTTATTCCCATCGTAGTGCCCGAGGGGGGATGTGGGAAGGGGGGGGACCGGTTCGGTCCAAAGGGGGCCTTGACCACCATTTTCCATTTCCCTTCCCCCAACACATGGAAGAAGGGTACCCAACGGTGACCTCGATGGCCCATGCGTCTTTTCCCCCTTACTTCCCTCCCTACCCCCGGTTAAAGGGCCACGGGGGTGAATGGAGATGTTCGAGGTAAAAACCTTTTTAAATGGGTGGGGGGACTTAACGTAAGCACCCTTTGGGGTTGATTATTGCGCTCGGGCGGATTGCCCCGCGACGTCATAGATTTACGGGGCCTGGTGGTGGGGGCCCTCCGACCCCCCCATTCCCCTTTCAACCCGGCTTCTCCCGGACGTCCTAGACTTTGTTGTTCCCGGGGTTAAAGGGGGGTTAGTGCTGAAGTCTTAGTAGGTGGGATCACAACCTTCTGTGCCCTGGGACGCGCGGGTTTCATAGCCCCCCCGAAAAACCCGCCTAAAGGCACTGACGGGGGAAAAGGGTTTACGAATGTTTTTGAAGAGAGGTTGGCCCCACCCTCCCTTTTCGAACAGCAGCGGAAATCGTCGGGGTGCGGAGTTCATAATTTCGCCACCCGGGGGGTTCCTCGAAGCTTCGACGCCGAGGCCCTCCTAAGAGGGCACGGGCTTCTTTCCCCATTCTATCCTCAGGCACGCCCGGGAAAAAAATCGGTGAGGAAGGTTGGGGAAATCTGAGGGACCCGGTAGAAAAGGCCAACGGACCCGCAAAGCCCATGCGGTTCGGGGATGGCCGAGAATCCCGGAACAGTGTTGGGAGGACAAGATTGAGAGCCTGTGCGTGCAGACAGGTCCTTGTGGAAAAGACGAGGAATTGTGCGGGGCCCCCACCCAAAGGGCTTTGTGAGTCGCAAGGGGGGGCCAAAATCCGACCAGGGAAGGGATGCTCTCGCTGAGCACTTGAGGCGGGATTTGTACATGACAACCCCTCAACCCGGGGGCACGTTCGACGTGGGAGGTCAACCGGTCTCGTACGACCCCTTGGATGAACCCGAACCCACGGGGGACAGAAAAAGTCACGGGGGATAGCCCCCTTTAAAACAAACAAGGCCCCCGGGGCCGCGGTATCAGTAAGCGGTCCCCGAAGCTGCCCCTTTGGGGGCGATTAACTTCCTTTTTGGGGGTTTTTCAACGCCCTTGTTCCCGAGTCCCCTTCCCCCACTCTGGAAGCATGCCAAGTCCTTTTTTTAAAGGGTAAGGACCCGGCCCTAGCTTGTCCTACCCACCCATCAGCTTGCTCGATGTCTGGGAAGTTTTTTGAGGCTAATAATGAGAGATACCCGACTGTTCCGAGGGGGGTTTGGTGGACAGAGTTCCCGGGTTTCGGGGGGAACGCTAGTCCTTAATTGCCGGGGTCGGGAAAAAGGGTTTGGGAATTAACACAACAGGTGACTGGTGCTGTCTTTTTGACGTGGCAAAGGGCCCCGACCGTGTTTGGCCGAGGGTCTCCTTTTCAAATCCTCCCCTGAATGTTTACCCATTAAGTTTTCAATCATTCTTTTTCCATTTCCACCTTTTTATACCTTGGAAAGACTCCCCAAATCAGAAGTCCGGGCTGGAGTGCCCCAGGGTTCCCCGGTGGGCCCCCTGCCCTTTAGTTTTGTGAAGACTTCCCAAAAACCCCCGGGACCGAGTTTTCTCTGTTTTCGGACGAACGGCTTAGTAGCGGAGTCGTGGCGGGGAGTGGTGGGAGGGACTCCCGAGCACCCGACGCGTTGGAGGGGTGGTACAACCTGAGAAAAAGTATTAACTGGGAAGAGCATGCAATGTCTTACATGGAAAAAAGTATACGGCCGGTCCACTCCCCTGTTGGGAAAAAAGATCAAAGGGGGGACAGTGTTAAGTACCTGGGGTTTGTGGACCAAAAAAATGATGGGATACCTGCAACGAAAAGACTCAAAAGGGAGGCAAAAACTGGGAGCCAGGCCCACTGCTTTAAAGGGTAGCGCCTTCAACAAGGGAAAGGGTTACGTGTACAAGCAGTTTTCTCAGGCCGACCCCCGATATGCGGCCCGTTGGGGGCACCTGGGGACAGTAAGAGGAGGGGCAGGCGTTCCAGGCGTATGTTGAGGGTCATTGTGGCGCACCTTGGGAGTCCGGGAAAGCTTTCATGGATGGGTTTCCTACCTAAGGACCACTTCCCGGGAAAATGGCGCAGCTTTTAGCTAGACTTCCCCTGCCACCAATCCTTTTAAGGGGCTTGGGAACACGTATGACCCTGGTGGGTGCCACGACGCCAAAGCCCCCTGGAAAATGGGGATTGTCAACAAATGGTTTGGGGAGGTTCACCAGCCCCCCCAAAAGGGTGTCTCCCCCGTAACCTAAAAAAACCTTATCGGTTTCCAAATTTTTTACCCCCCCTTTTTTACCCCCCAAAATTTTTAAAATTTTGTAATCTTGTTTCTTTGTTTCAGAACTTCGCGAAAAAAGGAAACCGTTTTAATTTTGCAAACCCCACGGTGTGACCAATTGGGCGGTAGGTTGGAACTTGCTCTCGGCTCCCCTTTGGAAAATCGGAGCATGCCTTTTGTCGTTTTTTTTACTTCGACACATTGGGCCCTTAAAGTACAGGAATGGGAAGCCCGCTTATTGTATTTAATGAAGATCTAAAAATTTTTTTTGGCAATCTAACTTTTGCTTGATTTAAAATTTTAAAATTTTTCTAAATTCGTTTTTACGTCATTTCAATTTTCTCAAAATTGGAGAATTTTAGAAAATTTTTAAAGTGCCCGTTGATTCACAAAGCGAATCGAGTCGTAAAACCTTGGGATAATAACGTTATTAAAATTGAGGATATCGAAATTTTTTTACATCAATATAGAATGTTTTTTTTTTTTTAACTCGATATTTCGTGAAAATATTTAAATGCATGTTCGGGGAAAAATTTATTTGAACTTAGAATTAAAAATTTTGTACCTTGCTATTGACCTCTGACTATTTATTGTTATAAATTATTTTGGAGTAAATTTTGGGATACCCAAATTTGGGTATTTTTTTTTTTTTTGTTCAAAGGGGGTTATTAAAAGGAAATACGCTTTTGGGATTTAACTGTTAAGATATAAACCATATTATTGGAAGTTTTCTCTTTTTAAATATTTAATCATCACAAACAACCCATAAAAATTTTGTAACGTTTAAAATAGGTAAAAAAAGATTATTTTTTTATGAAATTTCAAAAAACTACTGATAATATATAAAAATTTTTACGACGTTTGGTAAAAACATAAAAATTTAACAATTTTTATATTACCAATTTGATGTTCAAAATTTTAAACCTTTTAAAAAAATTTGTTTTATATTCTACAAAAAAATTTTTCTTGACGTGATTTTTAATTAAAATTTTCCCCCTTTCCCCAGGATAGGAGTATATTTAAGAATTTTCTAATATTTTAAAATGAGGGCATTTATTTTTTTTACCCTTTTTGAGGGATATCCATATGTTTTACCTTTCGACAGGGGGGAGTTGGAGATTGTATTTAATGTTGTCTTAAACCCCGAAAGGAAGAATTTGCATTCATTGAGTCCGCCCCTTTTTTGTATGTACCTTTTTGTAGTTTGAGCCCCCCCCCATTGGAGGGCACATTAATACACCCTAATTTAATTTATATTAAATTAATTATAATAAAAAAAAATAATTAATAAAAAAGAAAAAACCTTAAAAAAGTTGTAACTTTAAATTTAAACTAAAGAGACAAAAAAATAAAGTAAAATTTAAAACCCCCAAAAAAAACCCAAAAATATTCAAATATTTAAATCGACAAAAATTTCATTAAACAGTAACAATAAATGTTACATCACCCGTGTTTAGCCAACATTGTCCCCCACACATACACTGCGATGACCCGATAGCTAATCGGTTCACAATGGAACGCCGGTACCAAAGGACACGCCGGGCCCCCAAAATGGACACGCCGGCCCACATGGCAGCCGGTCCACACCCCTGGACCGCAGGTCCCAATGGACCGCCCCGGGCCCCACACTGGATCGGGTCCACAACTGGACATGGGTCCCCAATGGAACGCCGGGCAAACGGCAGCCCGGTCCACAATTGGGAACGCCCGGGCCCAACTGGAACCCCAGGGCCCACATGGGCACGCGGTAAACCCCCGGACCGCCCCGGGCCCCAAAATCTGGCCCCGGTACACACACTGGACCGAGGGGCCCCCCCTGGGGCACGCCGTCCCCTCCCCTCCAATGGGTTAATCAAGAAAAACTCACTTGCGCGGTATCGTGATTGTTTTTTGGGGGTGGGACAGTAAAGGCTCTGGAATCCCCCATTTCTAAGTTAAGATTCCCAAAAAAATGGGTTCGACCCCCCGCGTGTCTCCACCCTTCCCCCCACCCCCCCTTGGGCCCCCCCTCCCCCGCCAAGTAAGAAAGGTCATAACCCCCCTAGACAAGGAGGGAGACAGAGAGAACAAGGAGCGCAGCTAGGGTACACAATGAGAGCACTCTGGTCCCACTGTTAAGCACTAATCATGTTACAATATTGTGTTGTAATGTAACTGACTTGCCCCTAAAGAGTATGTGAGAGCAATTGACAATAATATCGTCCTAAATTTATAAAAGTATTTTAATTTTATTTGAAACTTTCTAATATATTACGTGGCGCTTATAGCACTTCTTCTACTAAGAAGTCACGAGCCACTGGTAGTGACGTCAGAGCGCGTGACGTTTGTTGAGTCAATATGAAATTTAAGGTTTTTAAATAATAACTTCCTGTTCTGGAAAGTTTGAATAGAGATTTTAAAAGGTAATTTGAGGCAGCTTCCTGCTCTCGGACCATCTATGCCACCAAGATAGTTTTTTTTTTTAATTTTTTATAACATCTTCCTAGAATGTTCTTTTCGAAGTGAGTTATATACTCGCGTGGTGAAATAATCGACAGTAGTGGCTCACTGAGTGGATCATCAGACTGACTATCACTGACTGACTCCAGCTTCAATACGTACGGTCGTGTATTCATTATCAGTCACGTCTCGAAATTATTAACATGTTCAGTTTTACGATCAAAACAATAGTGACATTAAAATAAAATCACATCTAACCTAATAATTGTCTATTATTTCAAGAGTTAACAATTGGTGCTCAATCACAGAGCTATAATTACCAATTATATAATCAAGGTACGAACCGCTTTAAATTAGTGCTCGATCACGAGATAATTATCAGCTAATTAAACAGAAACACTTCAATTAGCGCCCAATGTGAGGCGAATAAAACTATAATTTATTAAATGGCGCCATCGCGTGCTAAATAAAACCATAATTCTTCAATTAGCGCCCATCGCGGTGCAATAATATTTCAGTAATTCTCAAATGCGCCCATCGCGGTGCAATAAAGAAAACTATAATTCTTCAATTAGCGCCCAATGCGAGGCGAATAAAAACAATTCAGTGTGTCCTTCACCAGCCAGTAGAACATGCTCCAAAACGTTTACAACAATAAGCTCCCTTCTTCTTTTAAAAAATCTAAATATGGTAAATATCAAATTAACCTTTTTAACACAAAATATAAATAAATTGTTCCTCTTACTCGAATCCTTACTTCTTTTAAAGCTCTGGACAATTTAAAGCTAGAAAGAAGTACAATATAATATCAAACAGAGGAAAAGTTCTTCAAGTTTTATTTGTATGTAATTGGTTGATATAAGTCATTTATAACAAAATGTAATATTGTGAAACAACAGCTATGCAGTGATCTAGAATAACTAAAGTTTAATTAACGTAAAGGTAATATGTGTATTTGCTAATAGACTTGACCAGTTTTATTAATTGGAGGTCAACACGTTTCACCCCTAGGTCACAAAGGGGAGGCGCGGTCATTAGTTTCTCTCTTCGGAGTCACGAATGTTCCAGAAACTGCGAGATCTAATGATTCTTAAATTCTCATGTAGGTACCTGAAGGGAAAATAATTTTGTAAGGGAAACTTTTTTAAACCTCTTGATTCCCAAAAATTTTCGTTTTATATGCTTTCTAAAAAAAAAGGGGGGTTTCAAAATTGTCTGTCTTGTTTGTATCTTGGCTAAAGCCGAGAAACCCTTTTACCGAGGGTTTTAAAACCCGGAAACTAGGGGGAGTTAAGATTTTTAAAAAATAGGATGTTTTGGGAATCATCTATACAACCTAAAATTAAAGGTGGTTTACAAAAGCTTTTTTTTTTTTTTGAATTCCCCCTATAAAAATTTTGAAATTTAAAATTTTTATCCAGAAACCCTTTTTAATATTTCAAACAAAATGACGCAACTAAATTTTTCCTGATAAAATGACTTGGAGTGTTTTTTTTTTATATTTTGGGGGATATCAAAAATGTGATAAAATTTTACACAACTCTTTGAAATTTTGGGAAAAGATTTTGCATTGAAAATGTTGTAACATTATTAAAATGAAAATTTTCTGGGAAAAACAAGGGTGGGGGCCATTTATTAATTTTGTAAACCAAAGAGACACCATATTTCCCATTTTTTTTCCCCCGACTTATTTTGGATTGTATGAATTTTTTATAAAACTAAACCTTTTTTTCCTTGAAATTCAAAAAATAAATTTTTTTTTGCTTCAACTGATGTGGGAAAAAAAAAAGATTTTAAAAAAAGGAAAAAAAAAAAAAAATTTTTTTATTTTACTTAGGCTCATTTTCACGAGGAACTTTCTCGGGACCTTTTGGGGGTTTTTATAGGCAACCCCTACTTAAAGTTTATATTATATTTTAAAAGGAAAAAAAATTTTAAAAATTTTTCATGAAATACTAAACAAACAAAAAACCCCTTTTATTTTTAGGGTTTGGTTTAATCATTTTATTCTGAAAACTTTAACCTGCCTTGGGGGGAGGGCCCCCGTTAAATCCCCATAAACTAGGTTAACACAAATTTTCAAAAAAAAAGAAAAAAGAAAAAAAAAAAAAAAAACTTTAAAAAAAAGGTAGATTTTTGTATTCTTAAAAATTCTAAAATTT
>JBCFYV010006525.1:0-10796 GCA_039000515.1 Timema cristinae
AAACAAAAGGGTTTTAATCAAAAGACCTAGAATAAACCCGACAACTGCTTGCTACCCCAATTGTCCTGGTTTGAAAGCAGTCAAATCCATTGAATATAAAAATTAATGATTGTAATTTCGACGTTTATTCAATTTGAATTAAAATTGTCAAATATTATTATTCGAAATATTAACATTTCGACATCGGACATCCCAAATTAATATTTTTTATTCTTTTAATTTTTTTAAAAGTATAAAAAATATGAAAACAGTAAAAAGGGTCAAAAATTTTTGAAGCAGGTTTGTGCCCCCCGGTTTCTGACCCTAGTCTCAATGAAGTTGTAATGTCGAGTTTTCACCCTTGAAATAACATTAATGGATAAATTATTGGTTGTATTTAATATGTGTGATGTTTAATCTTTGTGATGTTGTAATTCTATACGCATTGTAAATAAAAGCTTTATAAAATGGCGAAGTTGCAAAACACTATAAAAACAGCCTTTCGGATTTCGAGCCGAAACGACCCATCATCGGCAAACCAACAAAAACGATCTTAACGTCTATTCTGCGTGACCACCAATATATACTACGATAATGATATAAACTAGGGTTTTGGGGTTTTATATTAAATTTAAAATAAAAAATGACCATTAAAATTTCTGAGACCAAAACATTGAAAAAAAATTAATGTTAGTTTAATTTTACAATTGACTAAATTTATATACATTGGGTGTACTACAAAATATTATATTTGTATCATTTATGAGTTAGTACTTGCTGGAATATATCAATAAAACCTATTTTAAAAATTAATAACGTGTATTATTTAGAGTTAAAATAAATTAACATATGGTATACAACTCTACAACAAAAGACTTATTCTTAAAATTGACCCAATAATTCATGTTGTTTCCCCGTAAATGATTTAAATAAACCATAACTTATTGGTTATTTCGTTTACTAGCTTGTACTACGATTTTCTAATAAAAAAATAAGATTTTTAATTTGAGACTGACCAAAATTTATTATCATTCTCCTGACCCTGATAATTCCATATGGTTTAAGGAACTGTCTAGAGCTGCCGGGAACAACATGATTTCTCAAAAATGTCGAGGTTGGGAAACTACAAGGTGAGAAAATTGCTTACTTTAAAGTACCTAGTTACATGAGATTTGGTTAAATACATTTGAGAAAACCTGTATAAATATCTACAGACAAGCAAGAAAACCATAGTAATTACGTCACTATCCGTATTGTAGGAAAAACAGTTCAATTAATTTAAATTAGATGAAAAATCAAAAATCACAAGAATCGAGGCTGGGTCCTTTAACTTATTGCATTAATGCGATAACATTTAGCTAACGGATTCTTTTTCGGTTCAGAATATTTTTCACTGAAAATTTTTAAGATAGTATTGTTTCTGAGTTTGTGATGTGCGTGGATATCAATAGAATTTCTCTTAAAATTAAAATCTTGTATTACATACTTAGCTGAATAACATTCCTCCCAGGTGTCAGATGACACAATATGATCGCTCGCATAGTATTGGTTGTTCATATTGTACCCTACTGTTCCACATGTCAATCACAGTATAAGCCTTCAACCTGAGGGACGAATGAGCTGAATGAAACATGGGTTGAATGTAGATAGCTCAGTAGTAGAGTATCGGGGCCCTAAGACCAGATGTCTCGAGCTCACTTCTATTGTTCATGTGTCTTGTTAACTAATGTAAATTAAATATAATGTAGTAACATGGTTAGAAGAAGTTATTTAAAATCACTTTACTCAAATTTTGAAACTTACCGTAAATATTTTATGTCAGTATTATTGATATCGGAATATTTGTATTTGTTTTAGCACGTAATGACGGCTCCGATTTAACTTAGGGATGGAGTTAAAGGCCGGGGTTCAGACCTCTGGATGTATATACCAACATCACCTATTCTTCAAAACATTGCGACCTATGTGTTGATTTGCCAGAATAATATAGAATGTTCTTCTGCCGGCGCGCCCCCTTCCTTTGTGCCTATCCTGTTCGATGAGTGGGCCATATAAAAGACCATCCGTCGTGGAAGACGTCACTCTTGGACTTGGCTGCGACCTATGTAGGACTAAGCGTCGGCTTAACGGACATATTATATTAATGTAAGAATAAAATCCAATTTCGGTCTAAATGTAAATTATGGGAACTAGTCCAAATTCTTTTTTAGATCTTTTATCAAATTTAATTATAAATGTATTTGCGTAAATCTTCGTCTTTTGATTTACTTTAAATAATGAGAGTATTGTAAAGTCAGACATTTTCTTGTTATGGATATAAGCTTTTATGCGCGAACTTTATACTCAACCAAAATTAATTTATTTGTTTTTCATAGTATTTTAGGTTAGATGAGTGTAGTAAAATATGAAAATTTGAGAGTTTTTGTTAGATCAGAACTTTTAAATATTAGTAAAAATGGAGTATTGCACTAGATTATTATTATAGATCAACTTAACTATATATTTTTTTTTTTACTAGTTTCTCGATTGTTATTTTTAGGAGAGTTTTGTTAATATCTATTTTGTGCCAAATAGTAACAAAAACAAACTTAATGGGGTAATGTTAGGAAATATCCTTGATATTTATAATAGTACTATAATCCTTGTTTAGGACATAGGCAAAGGGCTATTGTGAGTTACGCTAGTAGGTTATTAGCGTTAAAGTTAAATGGTATTGGCATTAGGTATTTTTGATGGAACTAAAACTTTTTAGTAACATGGGGCATTTTCGCAAAAAACATCAAAAATTTGTTAGTTAGGAGAGATCATTTACTGTAATGACGTTTTGATCATATTAATTAATATTATGCATCAATATTTGTATTTACGTAATATGTTTAGGGTACATAAAAATAACGTAATGATAGAAGGAAAAGAGTAATATTTATGGAACAATGTTTTTATTGGATAGTATATATATAAAACTGAATTATTAATGCTTTTCAAATAATATGCTTATTATTTAATTTAAAGTGGCATAAATAAAATCTAAAAGATTCAAAGACTTGAATTTATTCTATTTCCCTAAATTTCGCCATATTATCCCTATGTCTAGAAAAGGTGCGAGGGATTAGCCTTCAACCTTTTTATATATTAATATGTTTAGGCAACCTGTGAAGGTGGACCGTTGTTTCCCGCTACTCACAAGAGTGAGTTGCGTGCGCTGGGGACATGCTAAATGTCCAGCATATTATAACTCACAACTTTAGGATATTCACTTTGCGCGCTCCTCTATATTCTATTTTATTTTTCTTTAACTGTAGATTTTGTTTATATTTATGTATTGAATCCCTCTAGTTTGGAGCTTAGGGATTACAACCCACTCAACTTAAAGGTTTTACAATTAACTTCCATATTAATTTAAAAATACGATTAAACTACTGTGCCGTACATCAAAATTTTTTCTTTTATTTTACTTTTATCTTGCATTACAGATAATCTATAAAATATTAATTAAAAAAATTATATTTTATAACACTTATTTTACTCAGGAAGTTTCTCAATTTAATCATAAAAATCGTTTCTAATTTCAATGCTGTCAGTATAAACTGTGTAAATAGTAATGATTAAATAATTGTGAATAAATATTGGTTATAATATCTCTATTTATTTTGTAATATAATATTTGTTCGTATTACAAGAATATTGTGTTATAAGTAAAATTTTTCCTCCAAAAGGCTCGAGCTAAACCCCGCTTATGAAGCCAAGGACTGATCCTTGAATACAGCAAATTATGTTAGAAAAGTTTTTAATGACCTTAATCAATGCCTGGGGTAGCAACACTCCCCCTTTCCGAAGCCAAAAATATTGGCCAATGAACTAGGATGATTACACCCCAGGACCTGATGAATATTTATTGCAAAAAAACCTTGCCCCAAATTACTAAACAAATATTCTAGAATCAATATCACAATGATTATTTACAAAGCTAGTATAGCTCAAGTAAAATAAATAAAAAAAAATGTAGATAAAATTTGTATATTTGCAAAATATTAGTATAAATAATTAGCTTTAAATTTGGCACTAATTAAATACATACTTGATTTGTTTATGCATTCTGGGCACATGTATCATATGTATTTGGAAAGCATATTTACTACCCTTTTAGAGTATACACTGGGAAGAAGCGGTTGTTAGGGTGTGGGAGGAAGGGCTAATTTAATTATAGTAGCTGGGGATTGTGTTTGGTTTTTAGTATGGAATTTTTTATGGAGTTTCAACCTTGTTCTTTTAGTTTTTACTTAGAAGTTTATAAATGGATCCCAAAAGTAAGGAGTGAAATTTCACAATTCAAAATTTTTTTATCAGAAAAAGATAAAATAAAATTTTTTTTCAGATGTAAATGTCTTTCCCAATAAGTCAATGTCGCAGAAATAGAGTAATAGACCTAATAAGACAAAATCTCCCCTTTGTTACTATTATCAAGTTTACGGATCTGAACAGTTTTCGGGAGCATAGTTATTATTTAATAGATAGATTTAGGCTCATAATTATTATTTCAACGTGATTTGTACAAATCCACCTATTCCTCCCCAAGTTCTGATGACCGCTTGATCCATGTAGTACTTCATTTTCCTCTTTTTATGTAATTTTAATTTTACGTATTGCTACCTGTGACCGAACCTCATAGCTCAGTCGGTAGTTTCCCTTTCAATTGAGCAAAAGGGTCCGGGTGTGGTTTTGACATGGCCGAGAAAAATATCATTCGTAAAATTTAGATTTACCCTCTCAGGGTGATGAATTTACGGCCGGGGTGTTGGGTGTTGTATTTGTTCTAAATTTAAGTTATTTTTAAGTATTGTGCTGATATAAACATTCGGCCCAGAAAGTGCAAGCTAAATCCCTCAAATAAACCAAAATGCTCCCTGTGTGTACTTTTAATTACACTCAACCAATTGAATAGGGTATGTCACTCTTATTCAGTCAGGAGTGTTTCATAACACTCTTGGGGAAAGTAATTTTCCCACATTTTGGAGTGTTTTGTGCATAGTTTTGGTGTACTTTTATGAAGTCGAATTTGAAGTAGGTTGTAAATGTGGATTATTCAATTAAAGATGAAATAAGTCGTAAATAAAGACGAGGGTATTGGGAAGTGCTAAATCACCCAAGATATCATAAGAGTACGAAAAAATAAAATGTTTGAAACCCATTATTCTAAACTAGAGGTATTTATTTTTTAAATATTTCCAGGCAAATTATCTTTGACATTCTTGGCTGAGAGTCTTTGTTTCCCGAATCCTCCTTACGGCCCCTTAGATTACAGTATAACTGTTAATTTTCAGAAGACGCCACTGATTTTACATATATATGATTGGTTTTAAGTTACAGGAAAATTGTTATAGCGCAAAAGAAACACAAATGATGTGTTTTGTCTCATAGGCAGGATTGTCTCAGTGCTAGGGAACTCAACTGACATGCACATCTCTCAGGCGTGTTTAAAGAATGCGCTAGTTTCGTGTTGAGCTAGACCTCCGAGGACAGGGAGATTAAGGTCTGACTCTGGGTTGGGTGGACTGGGGGTTAATTTTCTTAAATGGTTTTTTATTTTTCACATTTCTCCCACACACATTTGATTTACATGGACAGAGTGTTTAATGTATTAAACAATGAATACAACCCAAAATAAATTAATGGAAACAAATTGGAAACATGGTATTTTTTATGCACCATTTAATAAATGGGCCCCCTGTTTATTTCTAAAATTTTGATAAAAATAATTCTATTCAATATTTGAGGTTGTGAAGTGTATTTACATATCTTATTAAATAAACTGAATCTATTTAAAAGTTCAGAGACTGTTTAAAACCCACAATGAAATATTTTAAGATAAAACTAATAATAACTCACAATTTCAAAGAAAAGATAGCTATAATTATAATTTTGAAAGGTCACGATTTATAAGCTACAGGAGAAAATAATGAGGTTTTTTTTAAAAAGAATTGTTGTCCCAATTAGGTGGAAAAAAAAAATGCACGTTGCCAAGGACAAAACTTTCTCGCTCTTTTAAAATAAACATGGAAACATTTACTAAAAGTTTTGTTGAATAATATAAATTAAATAATATATATTGTTTCAATATATAACAGTTAAAAACCATCATATTCTAACAAATAAACCATTCTTCTTTCCCCCCAGCCCAATGTTTAAAAACTATATATTTTTCTATCCATGTTGAAATTATTGGTTAACAAAATATGTTACATTTAAAATGGATTTATTTTAATTATCTTACAATTATTCAATTATAAATAATTTTTTATCATTAATAGATGCGTAGATTATTATCAACATTGTTGATATCCGTAAATTTTTAAAACAAACCTCCAAGTCAATATAGCTGAAAAATTTGTCATTTCAATTTGTTTGTAATATTGAAAGTTGTCGGATACAAATTTTAATCAAAATCTTTATATCTGATTTCCAAAATAACACTTTTAAACCACTCTTAACTTATGCTTGAATAGATTATTCCAAACACTCCTATTTACCAGAATTCAACTCTCGTCAAAATGGTCTCGGCTCTAGGCCAAGTTATAGATAAGCTAAACAAAATCGTAAAAAACCCCTATTTTGTTTCAAAAGCTATAAAACGAAGATATTCATCTTAATCTCGAGGTTAAAAAAATACCATATTATGTTATATCTTTAAATCTATTAAAAAAAATTTTTAAGATTATATAGATCTTGTAGTTTCTCAAATTTTCGTGACTCTGAAGACAGAAAATAAATACCGCACCTCCCCTCCCGTGACAAAAGAGTTTAAGCGTGTACATGTACAATTTTTGATACTGGTCAAATATTGTAGCAAATACACATACTCATTTTCACGTTGATTAGAACTTTAGTTATTCTAGATCACTGCATAGCTGTTGTTGCTCAATAATACATTTAAATTCTAAATGAAAAATATTAACAATACAGACGAATAAACCTTGAATGACCTTGAGGAAAATCTTACGTTCTTAATCATAACATAATTTTTCTAATTTTAAATTTTTCGGAGCTTAAAAAAAAAAACGTTTAGAGAAAAAAATATAGTTTATTTTGATTTTGTGTTTAAAAAAGGCCAGTTTTATATTTACAATTTTTAGATTTTTAAAAGCAGATAGGAGCTTATATTGTAATAGTTTTGGAAAACTGTTCTACTGGCTCATGAAGGTTCACACAACATGAAGCTTTTAAAACGATGATATAATATGAAATAATTCTGGTATTCACAAGAGGTTTCATTTAAAATAATTTTATCATACTAGGAAAAATAAATATTTTAACTAGGTTAAAATAAAATCCGACATTAATATATACCTAGGAAACCACTATAAAAACATATTGAAATACATAATGTTTCCTGGCAACAAATATTAATCATTTGCTTTATTTTAACGAAAGAATATTATTTATGAAGCTAAAATTTATAAAGTATATAAACACAAAAATTACATGCGATACTGTATATGTATTATCTACGAAATTATGGGGCCTCACATACAAGTAAAATGAATAAAAAAACCAATAAGGTATATTAATCACCCAAGATACTCTGCCATCTATTCAAGATATTCCATGATTAAAACACGTATTTTCTGTAGGAATCTAACACATGGGGACCTATTTATTAAAATTGATATTTTATAGTGAAGTTGAGCAAGTTAAACTGAAACAGTACTTTCCTGGAAGTCTCAATTGTTTAATACCTGGTCATTATTACAACTATAAGGGATTACAACTCTTAGAGTGTTTGTTTAATATTAATAGTGATAGATCTATGTGTGTTTCTACCCACCATTATTAGTACTAACTTAACAACTAACCAAATAATTTATAACATTTTAGTTTAAAAATTTTATGGTAGCACTTTATCTTGCCAAATCAACATACATGGGTTTTAATCACTGTATGTTCATGTGATCTTTATTAAAACGAGATGGATTCTTAGATAAGTGATGAAGTTTTGTGATGCAGTGTAGAAAATGGCCGTGAAAGGCAATCTTTTGGAAGAGTTGGCGGTTCAGGTGATTCCAAATCAGGGGGGAAAAAACCCTAAATTACAAACAGATCCAGATATTTATATTGAAGTTTGAGGACTTTTTGGAATCCTGTCTCGAACTAAATTTTAGTTAATAACCTCACTTTCTAAATTACGAAAATTATACCAACCAATCAAAAAAGTTCAAGAAAAAGAAAATGGGCCTTTACCCAAAAAACCCAAATAACAATAATTTAGTTTACAAAAACTAATATATAGAGTATTGGCTCGAATGTATTTACTCTCGTTCGAAAATGTTAAAATTTAAGCAACAATTCTAAATTCAAACTATCTCCTAAGACGAAAATATAAAAATTACATTGCAATAATCCAGATGACCTAGACATTTTTATAAATTTTGATCAATTTTCGGAAACCAGTCCCAAATTAAGTACATAGTTCACACGTTTACTATTTTAGCAGTGAAAGAAAACTTTTTTCGAGGTTACGGACTATCCAAAATTCAATGTTATGAAATATAATACTGAAAGAGAAATTTAGAATGGTGGATTGTAAAATGGATGATTTTTCCCCCCAACAGCATTTTTAAAAGAAAGGAACTACATCTTGTACAGGAAGACTCTTCGTTAAAATTAGGGTATGGTTTCAAAAAAAAAAAAATTAAAAATAAATCTGCGAGTAGAGAAACTTAATCAAAATAATTGTTTTTTTCATAATTCCTCTTCAAAATTAGAAATTCTAATTCTAAATTAAACATTTTCAAATTTTCAAGTGAAAATAATACGTGCCAAAACTATATAAGTTTTAATTAAATTTAGGAGAAAATGAACACAAGTATTTTTACCAGCAATATCCTGTAAAGAACTGTTCTCATATTGCAAAAAAAATTACCACATCATCTTACTACCCATTGGGTTTATATATGATATATTTATCAATTTGTTTGTTTATTGTTAAACACTTTTTTAATTCATTTCAAAATGTTTTATAATGTAAACGAGGGTGCTGAAACATGCATGATAAGAGCTTTGTGACCGCAATGACGTCAGCTGAGAAGATGAGATAAAATAGCAATTATTGCAGCGCACGAGTTCCAGTGGATACCTCATCCTCTAATGTAATCTTCCCCAGAACCAACTCGCCCAAACAAATGAAGAGATAAAGTACTCCAAATTCTATTGGATCCATCTGATGGGTACAAAACCTTTATTTTCAACAAGTGGTTCAGTAATTAGTCATGGAGTTTATCATATTCTTTAGTTATAGTTTGTAAATAATATTCACCATATTTTTTTATTTTCCATGAACAACACCACTGAAGTTTCAATACTATTATTCAATCCTTTATACGCATATAAATGGATTTCCTTTAATTATTTAAATGGTTTTGTTGACATGAAAATAGTTTTTTTAGTAATAAATAAACAACTAACAGACGCTCCTATTTGTTGCGAAGTTTAACTTAATAGCTACTATATCATATTTTTCTTCGTAATTTCTATTGGTGGAAAGTATAGAATGAAGTTTGGACAACTTATTATCAGAGTGAATTTAATTTTTGTCTACACTAACTACCAGAAGTTATATATATTCATCTTTAAATATTTACATGTTACGCCTGCATATATGATGATACATTTTATGAAGAAAAAATAGAAGTAAAAACATACACGTAAGCACTTTCTATTATTATCACCTAATTCAGGACTACAATTACACCTTCATTCTTTGTTTTATTAAAAGACATTTTGTTCGGTATTTAATAAGTAAGAAAGAAAAAATACACTCCTTAATTCATCTAACCTTATTAACCACTAGCTATTATTAATGATAGGGATATTAAATTCGTAATTTAATAATGTTATATGACGTATATTATTAGAGTTAAAATAAATCTAACATCTGATTTACAAAACTCCAACAATAAAATTATTCTTACAATCTACCCAATAATGTACGTTCGTTTCCACGGAAATGACTGAAATAAACCATAACATCATTGTGTATTTCGTTGACTGGCTTGTAATAAGAATTTTTGCTTAAAAACATAATATTGTCATATGAGCCTAACCAAAATATTTATTTCTTTCTTCTGGGCTTGATAAGTTTCAGTAGGTTCAAAAACTGTTTAGAGCTGTTGGGGACTGCATGTTGGGACACAAATATGCGAGGTTTGGAAACTAAAAAGGTGGGACAGTTGCTTACTTTAAATGTAGTCACATGCGATTTGGTTCAATATATTTGAAAACACCGGTATATGAATATTTACAGAAGAGCTGAAAATAATTGTAATTATGTTACTGTCCGTATTGAAGAAATCACAGTTAATTAATTTAAATTTGATTAAAAATCAACAATGCCAGGAATCGAAGTAGAATACAGTCTCGTGTATGAGAAACAGGTAGGGGAAAAGTGTAAGTGTGTGTGGTGTATCCCCCCCATCCCTCAACCCTTTTCCCTCCCCTCCCTCGCCGTAGTCTCGCGTGTTCAGGAATTCCCCCCTCTCACCCTGATGATCCAGAGGGACATTGGGTGAGGTGGAGGAGAGGGTGTAGGAATGTGGGGGGGATGATTCGTCGGAGGAGACGGTGGTCCGGGACGGGTTGTATGATTGGTTCAGAATACTTATCCGGAAGTTCCCCCCCTCCCCCTCACCCCTTTACCTCCCGCGCCGTAGTCTCGCATGTTCCCCCCTTCCAGCGGCGTGATTCGCGGGTGCGTAGAGACGGGGGAAATGTCCTCTCTCTCTCTTTCTCTCCTCTTTCTATCTCTCTCTCTTTCTCTCCCCCCC
>JBCFYV010006527.1:0-11328 GCA_039000515.1 Timema cristinae
ATTTATTTTAAGCTATCACCCTAATATTTACCCTTTGAATTATTCACTAATAACCTTTGAAATAATTTTAAAATTAATACAAACATCTATCAAGTGTTCAGTTTTGCCCCTTAAATTCAGTTAATTTAGTTTGTGAATTAAAATGGTATGACCCGCCTCGGTGGCGTAGTTGGCTAACGCGCTTGTCGTGTTGAGCTCGACTGCTGAGGACGGGGAGATCGAGGTTCGAATCTCGGTCGGGTGAACTGGGGTGGTTTTTCCTAAATGGCTTTCCACTCTCCCTCCACGCAAATGCGGGTTCACTTCCTCTAATTCAACCTTCCCAATTCTTAAACCATTATTGTAATTAGTACTTAAAGTGTATAGCTCAAACGGGTAGTAAGACGTGGTGCTAAATATTTATTATTATTATTTATTATTATTATTATTATTATTATTATTATTATATTATTTATTATTATTAAGGTGGTCTGATGTTTGCCAAAATAATCTTCTATTAAATCTCCTTCGTTTGACTTTCAAAAACAAATCTCATAATAAATAATCTGAAAGGAGTGATATTTTATTTTTTGTCATCACCATACACCATCTTCTCTTTCCTCTTTTGTTCAGGTGGGTTTGAAAGGAAAAGTAGATAAAGAATTGACAAAGGATTGTGCAAACACTGTCCCCTGTTGTACAATAACATCTCTGGCAATAAATATTTAATGCTTTGTTCTGCTTAAGTAATCCTTAAAGACGTTTGCCCTTAAAGTTAACGAAACAGTACATCTGGCAATGCTTAGTTCGAAGATTGACAAGAATTTCAAACATTTGTTTATACCATAGGGTAGGTTTATTTTATTTTTTTAAACAACCTCGTTTAAATGTCTGCAATTTAGGGGTGAATCACATAGATTATATTAATCCCAGTAAAGTTTGGTTTGAATTACTTCGGAATTTTTCAAGAACAATTTATTAGTGTATTATCTTAAATTAGGAATAGGGTTTTCGAATCTTCAAATACCTCGAATATTCTTAAATATTCGAGAGTAAATTGTATACAAGATGTAAATATATTCTTCAAATATTTCAATTAAAATTGGTTTTATAGCTTATATGTGGCTTACTTTAAGACTTATTCCAACTTAATTACTGTAACAAAGCTCACAACCAGGCCCAGTACATTAGTTTGCCTTCAAATAAATATATAAATTGTATAGTGAATAAACTATATAAAAAACTTAACATTTAATTAATGTTTAAATTTTGTATACCAAATTATGAATGTTTATTTAAAAGTAAACCTCTTATACCTATCATATTTTATAAGATTAAGATTTGAATTCAAGATTCTGAATATTTGGGTAAAATGAAGTTTCAAACTCGTAAAATAGGAGATTCAACCCATATATAGTTAAGACCATTAGTTTTCATGGCCCACATTGGTGGTCACGTGGTCAAAGACGTCAGCTCAGCTTACATGTTTTTTATATAAATTGTTTCCAACCCTACCGCCACGAAAATTTAGGTACACTTACTCTAAATTTCACGATCATTACATTTACCTCAGAAGTATAGTTAATTAATATAGCAATGATTTATAGTAGTTAGACATGAAGAAAAACACAATAATAATTATTATTCCTTTATTTTTTCACTAACTGGTGCCATGGTGTATTTGTCAGTGCGCCTGGCTATGAACTTAGGGGTCCCGGGTTAGATTCCCGGCTGGTACCTCGGGTATTTTTCCCGAAAGGGCAACTACCCAACAGTCACAAGGTTTTGGTTAGTCAGGCTCAAGTTAGAATTAAGTTTTTCCACTAGTTACACACCCTCATACTCACTATCATAATATCGTCTTATCGGGACAGGGAAAGAGTCTCCACGGAGAGGATCTTTTATTAGTACATTCGGTGGTCCCCTTGGCGACGGTATATTGACACTAACTAATCTCTCCACAAAATGGGATACAAATGATGTAGTAACCCAGACGCACACTATTATTATATTATTATTATTATTATTATTATTACTTCACTATAAATTATACTACTATAAAGACATATGGGAGATTAACTCAGTGACATTAATGTTTACCCACTTCCGGATGAGCTATAAACTTAAAATTTGGCAAACTTATAGCTTCTAGCCTGTAACCGACGGTAAAATTCCAAAAAGGTTTAAAAAAAATTCAGAACGGTGGAGCAAGTTTAAAGTCGGTGGGGACCTTTCATTGGAGGTTTCTTGTGACTAAACGTTAAGACCTACCAAATAAATGGTACGGAACTCCACACGAACTTTCTCGCTCTATTTTTTGAAAATGGAGATATTTAATCAATACTTGTAATATATGTGAAACGAAATAATATACATTTGAAACCCAAGCATAAATTGCACTATATTTATGTAAAACATTTTTTGAGTCCCAGCTTTAAGTTTTACATTTTTATTTTTAAAGAATTAATGTCCTCATTTGTATGTTTGGGCCGATAAAAAAGATCAATGTTGGGTCCACAAGGGTTAATACTTCAAATTAAAATTCCATCTTCCAGTTAAAATTTTTGACATTTTAATAGGTGTTGCACATCTTCAGGTCATCGCATTGCTATTAAATCCATAATTTATAAATTTTGACTAATAAAAAATGTAAATATTGACTATTGAATTTAAAATGGAGACAGATCATTGTGTACAAGCATTTCACCTAAGGGGTTTAAGGAAAAATAACAAACTATTTGAGAGATTTATTTATAATTCATTACTCTATGCCATTGGAGAATTATTGCCTTAAAATTTAAGTAGTATCTTTTTACAACTAAAGTTCTAAAAATTGTATTAATATAGTTGCCAATATTTCATAAACTGTTGGTTTTATAAAAATATATTTCATGTAAGTTTTTTATTTTTAATGTTAATACAATTTTGCAATGATAAGTTATTTAGTATCTCAAATAGTTGCAGATATATGGAAATGCTAGCTTCTGTAAAATACCCTAAAATCCATGTTCATGGGGAAATGAAAATAACTAGTTTATTTATAATTTTAATCAACGCCTATATTCGAATTTTAATCAAAATCGTTAGAGCCGATATTGAGAAAATCTATTTTTTCTCTTTTCACACTTTATTAAATTACACTTAATTTTAAGTATGAACAGACACACAGACAGATAGCATTGCAAAGACCACTTTTTATGTTTCGGGGGGTCATAAGACGTCGATATCCATCAACATTTCAGATTCAATTTTTTTTACGGTCGCCATACTTTATTTACCTTTTATATTCGAAAAGTTAAAAAATATAAATATTTGCGTATAGATTGAAAGCTATTGGTTTTAAAAAAATATGGCTCAAATGAAATATTTTTATTATAAATAGGTATACATACTTGTAATTATAAATAATTAAATATCTCTAATAGTTTCGGAGATATGATAAAAAAAATGTTAAATTTACGCTTTAGACCGGAGCCCTTAGTCATTTTGTTGAAATATTGAGAGTAGCCATTTTGTTTGGAATAATTATAAATGTTTATAAATGAGATTTAATCAAAATCGTTGGAGCCTATTTTTGAGAAAATTGATTTATTTCTCTTTTTGACCTTCAGTAAACTACCCTTAATTTTAGGGTTAGATATCCAATTCCAAACATCTCTCGAGGGAACCCTATGAAAATCCTATATACCAAGTTTTAGCCCGATCGATAAAATAGTTTAGGCTCTAGTTGGAGGTACAGATAGATAGACAGACAGACGGAAATTCAAAAAACCACTTTTTCGGAATCGGAGGGTCATGAAACGTCGAGATGAATCAAAATCTTGAGTTCGATTTTTTTGACGATCAAAATACTTTCTCTACCTGTAAGATAGCGAGAAATTAAAAACAGCTCTGGAACTACATTAGTTTACATCCACTCGCAAAGAAAAGTCACTGGGTGTTTAGGGGCGGAGCCCCCAACGAGCAAAGAGAGTATATACACACACAGCTTTAATCAAACTGTTAATATAAAATTTAAATAAATTTTAATATTCAATACCTAAAATAAATTAATATAAAAATTAATGAGATTGATATTTTACTGTTATCTCACATCGCTTGAAAAAAACTACTTATCCGCTCAACTCTCCCAGAAAACTCTGTTAATAACATTCCCCTTCGAATATAGATGGCAACTAAATAGGCGAGCACGTCGGGTGGTATTTGGAAACGTAAAGGGGGCAGCGAACGGTCGGTTCTCCGCGAGTATCAGAGTCAGATCCATCACTCTCCGTCTTCATCTTTCCGGGCATCCCCCCGCCCTCCTCCTACACATGGCCGGAGCAGTGTTCAGCTGCACACGAAATACGAGGGGCAATAAAGGAGCCAGTAATGCAAAAAAAATATCCAATAGATTTTGGGGGAAGAAGGAGACAGAGAGGAATTGGAGGAGGGTGGGGGAGATGAGGAAGGGAGCGACTCGATAGGGTGAACCGGAGGGAGAAGGTTTTCGGGGAAAGGAATCGAGCCGGGAATTTATATTTACGGTGGAGCGCGGTAGGTATAGTCACTCTGTGTAGCACTTTACAGTCCAATTTTTATAGGAAGTGAGCTTTGAGAAATGAAAATATTTCTCCATGTCCAAATTTAATAATATGTTAATATAATATATATTTTATTTGATTTTTTTTATTTGAGTTACTTAACGTGAACTTTTTGACAGTATCAGCATACGATAATTTCTATGAGCAAGAGCGATAGGGCCTACCAATTTTACCGGGAAAGGTATTTTCACATTCTTTCCAGGGTTCTTTTTTATGTCACAATCGACATGGAGCAGATGGTTTTTACTTTCCCTCCGAGAAAGTTGTGCTACGGATTTTTATCGCTAAAGTAAAATCCGTCGGATCCTGGCTGGGATCGAACACACGAACACCGCTTCCTGAGGCGAGCGACTTACCCTAAGACCATCAAGGTCTACTATATTATTTTAAAGGTATCGATATTATTTCTTAAAAGTGACAAATAAACATCACATTACCCGGCGTATGAATATCTGTAGATAGATAAAATTACTTTTCTAACTATCAGGTAAAAATATTTCAATGAAAATTTTAATGAAGTAGTTTTACTCACGCTTGTGGGAACACTATCTAAACGTCAAGATCTTAGAGTCAGGTTTTTCAGTACCGGAAAATTCAGGATCCGATTCCTGATCTAGAAATGTTTTTTTCTAGATGGTTACCCAATCTCCTTCCACGCAAATTTGGGTACATTTCCTCAAAATTCTACTTTTATACCCTTACCACATTAACGTAATCAATATTTTTAGTAATATTATGTAAATAAAATGAACAGGAACGTGGAAAGGAAAATAGATCCATATAGTATATTTACTTAAATATAAGCATAAACAATGAATTCAATAATTATTATAATTTGGCCAAAACAAGATTACATTTTAAATTTGACACAAATTATAAATAAAACAATTACATAATTTAGGACTTTTAAGCTGTCTATTAATTAGTATCAGCTAATCCCCCCACATTTTAGGCTACGAGTGATGTAGTTCAGACATAGTAAATATATATTATAATATATAAGGCATTCACGAGCTAAGTTTACCTGGATGACAGCTCAAAATGTTACTATAGAAGTAATCCCTAATATATCACTACGCCAAAGGCTGACATCGATCACTTTGGATCACTGTAATGAAAACAGATGGTAATATATTAATGTGATAGCTAACCACAGTAATTTGGGCCAATATTATTTATATATTTATTTGATGTCAGACACAAAGTGTATTTATAGTTTTATTCCCTTAAAAAAATATTAACACCACTTTCACAAAAACTTCTAACGAACATAGCTTCAAAATGGCCACTAACGAAACCATATGATTGAACATAACGGTAAACAAGTTTTTTACAATGATGCAGACATGCAGTTGATGAAAATATTTTATTCAGTGAAATATTTCAAAATACGATAAAATAATCATAAAATCATTTATTGTATGTAAAAAAATGAACACAATTTTCTCTTTTCCAAGTAAATACAATGCCTGTATTAAAAGATATTGATGTGTGCACTATATTACACAGAATCAGTAACGTTCAAAAACGAAAAATAAGTACTTTTAATTATGTTTAAAATATTGTTTCGAGTTAGATAAAAAGAAATTATTTAAAAAAATGAAATAGTATGAGAGAACTTAAGTTTACGTTATTTTAAATGTAATATATAACAGGTAATTAAAGATTTTTACATATATAACAAAACTGTGATCTTTTACAAGTGTTGGCAACCCAAAAACTAAACATATGATTTTCGAACTGTCATCCAGGTGAAAACCTATCGTGAACGGAATATATATTATATAGTTATAAAGTAAGAAAAGCAATATTGGGAATAATTCAAAAATTTTAGGACAGATCTTATACACATAAATCGTTTTTCTACCGAAGGCTTACAAAACATTGCCGCCAAGCACGTTTTCTCTTGTTTAAATTAATGAGTTTTTTCATTGTTGCGGCTAATCTCGATTTTAATTATGTCCAGTGGCACCGAGACAATATTTTTACGATTTTTTTTAGTGATTTATTTGTTTACTTGGAAACAAAGAGTTTATGTTTTGTACACTCATAGCATAGATAAAATATTAGTGAAATATTGTAAATGTACTTTAGATTAAACCTCTAACTTGAGCATGAAATGTTCCTAGATACAGAAGAGTATCTTTAGTTGTAGGTAGAGATAAATCCGTAGCACATAATTTTACAAAGGATGAACCATATGTAGTTACGCTACAACGCAACAATCAAAAGTGAAAAATAATAAAAAAAGTCCGCTAATAAAACTATCCGTTTCGGTGGCCGTATGGTGTATGGCAGAGTTTTACAAATTATGCTCCACAGAGCCCCAAGGGCTCAGTCATATCTATCTCAGACCTCATGAGTCAATTTTAAAATAATAATGTCTTTATTTTTCAAACTTAAAATAGCATCATTAATTAGGATTGCCAATTATTTTAAATATGAATAAATGAAACTGGTCAAAGGCGTAGCCAGAACGCGCGATGTTTTCCGTTTGATTTATACTTTTACACTTGTAAAATGTAACTGTTGTCATTTTTATTTTTTTAAATTAGCATAACTTCTTAATAACCGTTCAGGTTATACGCTTATGCACTAATTATGTAAATGGTTGTAGGGATTATGAAGGTATGATTTAGGAAGTGTACCCACATTTTAGTGAAGTGAGAGTGGAAAACCAGTTTGGAAAAATCTCTCTCAATACACTCGAGTGAGCTTCGAACCTCGATCTCCCTCTCATCGGCAGTCTGAGTTGCTGTCGTTATTGGATTGCTTATAATTTTAGTGTATAAAAAAATTATGAGATCTTCAGCAAGTTTTTTTTTCCTGTGCAAGGGCTCCTTCCATTTAATAAGTTTGTAAGCCCCTGCTTTAAAACATCGTGTTCGCAATAAACTAGATTTCTGATGACAAATTGGTGACCTGGTGGTCCAGGGGTAAGGCTTCAGACTTCTGTGCTGGCGGCCAAGGTTCAATCCTCGGTCCCGACACAGATTTATATGATTTCCAAACCCTTCCTTCACCTCTGACAAGATATCTTGTGAATGTGGGGAATGCCAGGCCGCCACCGTGGTTCGGATTCCACGTTAAACTGTAGGTCCTTCATTTCATCTCACAATCACCCTACCATTACACATTAGCTTAAGTGCGTATAACCCGAACGGGTAGTAAGACGCGGCGCTAATAATAATAATAATAATTCTGATGACAAGGTTATTAGGGTTTGAATCCTGGTTGGGTGTACTGAGGGTGTTATTTCCTAAATAGTTTTACACTATTTCTCCATGCAAATGAAGGTACACGCCCTCTAAATATATTTTTAGCACTGTGTTTTACTACTCGTTTGGGTTATACACTTATGTACTCATTACGCGAATAGTTTTAGGGAACGTGAAGGTTATATTAAAGGAAGAGTATACGCATTTGCGTGGAGGGAGAGTGGAAAACCATTTTGGAAAAAAAGACCTCAGGACACCCAATGGAGATTACAACTTCGGTATCCTCGTCATCGGCATTCTAGCCAACTACAAGAGTAGCGCGTTATACCACCCGTCTATCGAAGTGGGTTTTAATTTAAATTCAACCTTCTTCATCCCTAACACATCAGTGAAATTAGTACATAGGCGTGTAGTCAGAACTGACGGGTCACGGTGCTAAATATAAACGCTTTAGTTTTTTTCATTTTTCAAAGTAACGTTCAATTGTTTATATATAACGAAATTAAATTTGTAGAGTGGTACCTGACTAATTTTAACTTCCGTAGTTCAAGATCACCTTTAATTCGAATTTTTCACCCAGTCCCGTGAATTTTGTATTAAAACAATGTTAAAAAGTCGTGGATAATTCGAATTTTGTTTTGGTTAATTCGAACTTTTTGTAAATCGTAATGTACTGTGCAGTATTGTTTTCCTACTTCTAGTTGCGACGCCGTGTTCTATTTTTGGAAACAGGGGAGGTGACGTTGGAATGCGGTTAGTACCCTTCTTCACGCCCCTCCCCCTCCTCAGCTCACCCATACATCATTGAATACACGTTCAGTTCTGTGCTCCGTTAGTCAAGATCGAAGCTCTTGAGCGATTACGTGTGCTGTTCTTAGTGAGTCGGTCGTAGCGATATTCTTGTGACGTTCAAGTTTATTGGTTTTGTTGTTTAGTTTTTGTTTAGTTTTAGTTTCGTTTAGTACATACTGTACAGTAGTCTTTGTGTGTGTATTGTGATGTCACTGTCCAAGCCTCAGTCCTAAAAATCATTAACTTTGGCCTAAAAAGTAGCAGTGATAAAGGAAGTGGAAAAATAAATTCCTTTTAAGAAACTTAATATTTAATTTGAATTTTTGGATAGTACGAATTTTTTCCTAGTCCCTTCAAGTTCGAATTATACAGGTTCCACTGTATTACATAGTCTTAAAATATAACTTAATTTCTCATTACATTTAAAAACATGTTAGTATTCTCGTGTTTTTATAGCTATTTCGAGTAATTCAAGTTTTTCATGTATCGGGATAGGTCTTGTCCCTTTCACCTCAAACTAATGAAAGCCTATTGAACTTATATCTGGATATATAGGATAAAAACACTTTTTATCTCTAAAAGAGGCTTTTTAATCCTTCCCTAAAGTTATCCGATTATAATAAATGGGCAGTAAGAACCCATTACCCTAATAATCCCACAAGCTATTAAGATAGGTCTATTAAACATGTGTTTATAGTCTACTTGTAAAAATCAGCACTCTGAATCTAATGTTTGATAAAATAGTGACTGAATGTGTTTTATTAACTAAGGCATACTAGCTGTATGACTTCGGAAAATAATAATGTAATAACCCGAACTATTGTAACATGTACACTTTATTTATCCTGACAGCAGTCTTACCTTAACGTATCACACTATGGCCCTATATTATAAGTTCAAGGTAAACCTGATACCTTTCAGGTTAAACAGAGTGTATTTTCAAGAAATCAGAATTCACCAGACAGAGTCCTGTCACCAAATGACTAAAGCACGAGCGAGCTCTGAAAAATAAATAAGTGCAAGTTGTTTTACTTGTAGTTACATTGTAATAACTACCTTTCTACGTCTTACCATACCAACACTTGTTAAAGTATCACCACAAAAATTCGGGTGTACAATTACTCACACACATATATTGAAACGATAACTAGCGAGTTAACCCTCAGCCATTCTTTTTTTTTTTACAAAGTCTCGTGTTTAGAAAAGTTTGTTTCTACCATCTTAAAATAATTATTTTCACTTGTATGGGTAACAAATCTAGTAAGCCTATTTTTCTTCCACCTGTCAACATTGAGAGCTTCATAACACACACCGTAACTTTTATAATAATATACAGATAAGAGTAGATCAATACATTTTTTGAACTATTAGTAAAGATTTTCGACTAGTGGACCAACTCTTAATCATTTTTTTAAACATGTAACAAACTAGTTCATTGGCCGAAGGGTCTAAGGCGTCACTCTTGTCATAGACTGACCTGATGATGGTGAGGATATGGGAGTTATAATCTCAGTGGGCTCTAGTTAGCGTGTTCTTTTCTAAATTGTTTCCCACCCTCCTTTTACCCAAATAAGGGTTGATTAAATGTTTTCTTCCTCATCCCTACCCCATTAAAGTAATTATCGTATCTGCGTGTAAACTGAGGTAGTAGGTAGTAAAACGTGCTGATTAAAAAGTAAAAGATTAATATAATTACTCACATTGGTGGATGCCTGATCTAAGGTAGTTGTATTTATCCTTTTTTGTTCACGTGCCCTTAGATATAGTCTATCTTCAACTCTGCAACCCCAAAGTTATTGGTGCATAATGCAAGTTATACATTGTCTATAATCTACATCTATAATAAAATTGACTCTCCCAGATCTCATGTCCTTACGTCCTGTTCTCTTGTGGCTAACCCTAAATTTGGCCCTGTTTGTATATTAAGGGTTTATCATAAAATAATATATATATATATAAGTTCTACGTACCTCTAAGATGTAATCACCTACACAGAAGGTATAAACAAATACATGTATTCTGATGATCGGGAGACCAACATTTTTTCTTTTTCCAAGCACTGAGTTTTACTACCTGTTAAAACTATACGTATATATTATAATTATGCTAATGATCTAGGGATGAGTAAGGTTGAATTTAGAGAAAGTGTATCCGCATTTGCGTGCAGGCCGAGTGTAAAACAATTTTGGAACAAACTCTTAGTACACCCGACCGGGATTAGAACCCCGGTCATCGACAGTTTAATCTAACATGAGAGTGAACATGAGTGAACATATAACATGCGCTCACCGAAGAAGGTGAGATCGGTGTTCCAAACCAGGTTGGGGAATATTGAGTTTGTACTCCCCTATATTGGTTTGATAGTCTTTCTCCAAGCAAATTTTGCTACATTTAATCTCTATTCTACCTTTCTAATACACCTATTTAGTGTATATATGCTGTTAGGCCAAATGATTATAAAGACGTGATGCACAAGTAAATACAAATAGTGAACGTAGCTATGCACCTGTCTATACGTCTCAAGGGGTGGATGCAGAGGATTGTAGGGACTGTACCGGACGGGGAGATGGACCTATCCTTCCTCTATCCTATCCCCAGGCAATTGAAGAGTGAGAAGGGGGTGGGGGGTGGTTTGGGATGAATGGAGGTCTGGGGAGAAAGTGCAACGGGCCATCACTTCTTGGCTTAAGGGGCTTGCATAGGGGAGCCAAGACAGTGTCACTCAAGTGTTCAGCTCTTTCACGATTTTGATTAAA
>JBCFYV010006529.1:0-10997 GCA_039000515.1 Timema cristinae
TAAGGGGGCCGCCTCGGTACGTGAAATAGTATCATCTTGTGAGGAGGCCTCGTCTTAAAATGAAATGCTATGTGCTGTTTCTTGAACTACAGCGTCTGTCTCTGTCTAATCTTATCCTCTTTACACTTTCCCCACCACCCCATATCTACCAGACAATGTCAGGAGAAGAGGAAGCAACGGAAAGGAAACCTATCTCAAGGTCAAAAGGAAAATGCGCGCTGATCTCCCTACAGAGTCCAGCCGTCAGCCTGTATGTTTATTTTGTGGTATTTTGCTAGCTTGAGATTCTCGTGAAGGGTTCACAAACAAGCACAATCAATTCTTGATTAGATGGTTTAACTTGTCTTGAAACCGTAAAAAACCGAACGGGTAGTAGGACGCGATGCTTTAAAAAAAAACCAATTGTCTTGAACACACACTTTTATACATGTCACTTTATTTAGGGAAATATGAATATTAACTATACAATAATTAATCACGTATAGACCAAATTTATATCTTACCTCATTTAGTTGATAGCAGTGGCGTCGGAACCGAGGAGTATAAGGAGTTCCATCACACGGCCCTATACACCCAACCCCTCTTAGAATTTATTCTATCGGAAAAAAGGTTTAGTAAATAATTATAAATAAGGTATAGTATACATAGATAATAGGTTAATTGGTCATGTGTAACCTATTTTACACTCTTAATTAATTTTAATTTTAGGTGCCTATTCAAGCTATCAGTAATTTCCTCTGATTATTCTAGCTGACAGGAAAAGAGGAAGGAAAGTTTTTGATTAAATGCACCCGTATTTGTTTAGATAAAGGGCTGTGGATAAACTATCTTAGTATATAAACTATAAACTTTCCCACGCAGGAGGACAAAATATTTATTAATATTGGATACCTTAGCAAGCTATTTTGCGTTCTACTTGGTTTATTTTAGGGGAGACTTCAATTCGATCTATAATACATACGGGTAATACGGATATATCGAAGTGAGTGCTCATAGAAATAAGAATATATAGAAAGAGGGCGGGGATAGGGGTGTTGGTTGAGGGGGGTCGAGTGTGGTTGTTTTAGAGTCCAAAAACAATTAAGATGTATTTCTTCATCAACAAAGTGGGGGTAGTTAGAGATCTTTACTTGAGTTTACTATTGTTTAAACAGTAAACAAGATAGAGTTACATTATTTGGCAAATTAAAAATAAAATCGTAACTCCAAATCGTTTTCTGAAAACATCTCAATTTACAAAAATATGACAGTGGAAGCACACTTCAAATATCTTCTAGACGGGGGATCCAAAGTACAGAAGTTACAAGTCAATAGTCAATCCATCTATTACTTATATAAGATTCATACTTTTAACAAAACACTTCATGAGGCTATACAGACTAGACAGCGTTAAATCCAGTTGGGTATGTCTCACACTCAGGTATGGATTCAAGGGTATTGGGAATAAGGGGCTATAATCCCCCCCCCCCTTTCAGCTATTTTAAAAAATTTAATTGACGGATTGAAGGGTGCTGTGCTTCTCTGCAGAAATACATCCAATGTGTTCGAACAAAACATGATTCACCTTGTTTAACCTGAACCCTGGCTTTCCCGCACACTCCCCTCCTAGTTCACCCCTCTCATTGTGTAATAAACAGTGTTTATTAACTTATGATTTTATTTTTGTATTTTTACTAAAATATAGTCACCTGAATTAGGCATCTTTATTTTTGACAGTTATTTTTTATATTAATTTAAAAATTATAATCACAAAGGAAACAGTGGCTATATCTAGAAATTAAAGATGGCAACCAAATCCAAGATAACAGATATTTATAACCAATATAAGTTTAATCAGCAACTATTAGGTACAAAATATACATAAAGAGCACCATTTTGAGCTTTGGAAATATTTTTTTTTTCCGGGAGTAAAAATACTACTGGGGCACGGACCAACACTTTATTGGTTCCTAAAGGTATTGCTTTTGTGGTGTAGCCCCCCCACCCCCCCCCCCTGAAAAAATCCTGGATCCACCACATATCTAATTGTATTGATATATTGGTTTATTTTCAACCATTGCTTTAAGGTGATTTAACATGGATAAATAATTGCTTTGTATTTAATCTTTTATTTATCCTTCTGTTCTTCAGGAGAGGGGGGGGGGGCGAAGGCTTGGACCCACTGGATCCCCTTGTGTGTACGCCTATGCTCTAGAGGGATCTTATTTTTAAAATTTGCTAGAAGAGGGTCACTCCAACTTTATTTCAGATACAAATAATTTAAAAAATCAGGTGATGACTCCAAATTGATTCTAAAAACATCCGATTACCAAAAATGTCCAGGTGAGGATAATTTCAAATAGCATTTAAAGACATAAATTAACTTTTCAACTAAAGGCGAGGACCACTCCAAATGGCTTATAGAAGAATCTAAATTAAAAAAAAAAATGTAGATGACTTCTCCAAATAGCATAAAAATAATTTGATTTTCCAAATTTGGGGAGGAGGATATTTACAAATAACTTTTAGGGACGTCCAAGTTTCGAAAATTTATCTTGAAGAGGGGTAGAGTAAGGTAGGAGGTGAAGGGGGGAAGGCAACTTCTCAAAAAACTCCTTTTTTGCTTACGGCCCCCACCACCCCGTTTCTTCACAAATAACGTTACGCCGCCACTGGTAGCAGACAATCCTTGCAACTGATACAAAATGATGGTGCGTGCAGCCCTGAACTTTTTTTTAATTGACCTACTATTGTCAACCAAAGAAGCTACGGCGTAGAGGTTTACAAGGGTGAAAGTTGAGAAATTGAATTTTATAGCTAGATTTTCATAAATAAGGCATAGACTAGAATTTTTTTGATACAGTAGTGATGAATTTTTATTTAAATATATATATATATATATATGTATATATATATATATATGGTAGATCTTAAAATATATATATATATATGGTAGATCTTAAAAAGACTTTCCTAAAATTTTACTATAGACAGGGGTGGATTAAGGTGCAGGAGAAACAAGTGGACGCTCAGGGCAGTTGCCGTAGGCGAAATTTAGTAGCTTGCAATAATTACGGCAAATACTGTTTTTATAGTATTTATATATATTTTTACTTACTCTCCATCTTACAGGTAGAGAAAGTATGGTGATCGTCAAAAAAATCTAACTCGAGATTTTGATTAATCTTGACGTTTCATGACTCCCTGAATCCGAAAAAATTGTTTTTGAATTCCGTCTGTCTGTTTATTTATACCTCCAATTAGAGCCTAAACTATTTTACCGACCGAGCTTAAACTTGGTATCTAGGGTTTTCATAGGGTTTCCCCGAGGCATTTTTGGAATTGGACAACCACCCCTAAAATTAAGGGTAGTTTACTGAAGGTAAACAAGAGAAAAAGTTGATTTTCTCAAAATCGGCTCTAACGATTTTGATTAAATTTCATTTTTAAATATTAATGAATATTTCAAACAAAATAGCTACTCTCAATATATCGGCAAAATGACTTTAAGGGCTCCGGTCTGATGCGTAAACTATAATTTTTTATCATATCTCTTAAACTATTTGAGATACGAAATTACTTATCATTACAAATATGTATGTCTATTTATAATTCAAATATTTTATTGGAAACATATTTTTATAAAATCAATAACTTCCAAGCTATACGTAAATATATATATTATTTAACTTTTCGAACACTAAAGTTTAAGTATTGCGAACGTAACAAAAAATCTAAACTGAAATGTTGATGGATGTCGACTTCTCATGACCCCCCGAACCCTAAAAAATATTCTTTGTAATGCCGTTTGTCTGTGTGTCTATTACAACTTAAAATTAAGAGTAGTTTTGTAAAGGACGTAAAGAGGAAAAATAGGTTTTCTCAAAATCTGCTCTAACGATTTTGATTAAAATTCGTATCTAAGCGTTGATTAGGATTATAAATAAATTAGCTATTTTCATTTTCCCAGGAAAATGACTTTTAAGATACTTTACAGAAGCGTTAATTTCCGTATCTTCGCAAATATTTGAGATACTAAATTCATTGCAAAATTGTAGTACTATTAGAAATAAAAAACTTTTATTTCACATATATTTTTTACAAAACCAACAGTTTCTGAGATATTGGCCAATATATCCTATTAATACAATTTTGTGAGCTATAGTTGTAAAGATATACTACTTAAGTTTTAACGCAATAATTATCCAATGCCATGGAGAAATTAAATATAGGTAAGTCTTTCAAAATGTGTAGGTTATTTTTCCTTAAACCCCTTAGGAGAAATGTTTGTACAGCAATGATCTTGATTCATTTTAGGCTCAATAGTCAATATTTACATTTTTTACTGGCGAAAATTTATAAATGAAGAATTTAATAGCAATGCAATGGCATGAAGATGTTCAACACCCAATAAAATGTTAAAATTTTAACAGGAAATCGAAATTTTAATAGGAAGTGTAAGCCCTTGCTGACCTAATATTAATCTTTTTTTATTGGTTCAAACATACAAATGAGGACATTAATTTTTTTTAAATAAAATTATAAAATTTAAAACCGTTACTCAAAAATTGTTTTACGTAAGTATAGTGCAATTTATGCTTGGTTTTTTTAGAGTATATTATTTCTTTTCACATATATTTCAAGTTTTGAGTAAATGTCGCCATTTTTAAACAATATAGCGAGAAAGTCCGTGCGGGGTTTCGTACCATTTATTTAAATATATTATGTTACTGTATATACAAATACATCATTGGATGTAATTCTTGTATTTTAAATTTTGTTGTGATACATAATTAATTTTAACAAATATCAAAACTTTATAGTTCGTTTCATGACTATTCATATAACCATTTTACAGTGTAATGGATGGTATGGTATTGTTTATAACTTGAATAAATTGTAGACGTCAACAAATACCTCAGGATTGATTTCATCATCACCACCATGATTGAGGGATGGGAGAATTATTATCTGCTTGTGACAATACCCTTAGTCTGCCCCTGACTATAAATATCTCCTTCACCGTAATCACCCCGGTTTATGGTAGTAGGCTAATAGTATTTGATATACGAAACCAATTGTTATTAGAAATATATTAGTAGGGCTAACAATTAGCAAAGAAAAGTCAACCCTAAGAACTTCCCCCCACACAAACAGATCTTCTATGAGAGTGGTTCCCATCCTTTACCATTTAGCAGACTCCATCAAGCCAATGATAATTGGCCGTGAGCCCGTAACCTCCCCAGACAAACGGGGTGAAATAAAAAACTTACTATTCTACGTAACCAATTATATATATATATATATATATATATATATATATATTGTCTGACAGTAATGGAAAAAATAGATTTTTAAGAAAATTGTGAATAGCGTATTTTTTTAATATAATGTGAAAATACAAATAAAATATAACTTAAGAAAACTAGGGCTTATATTTACTTCACGGCCCCCACAGGTGCCTTCGCAGACCCCTAGGTACCCGTGAACCCAGGTTGGGAACCTCTATCACATTCAATCACCGAGTGTGGTGCATTTAGTAGACTTATGTCAAATATAAAATGTGGAGATTATTATTTAATTGGACAAGAAGTCAGATTATTAGGGATCATGAAATCGAAATAACTAGCGTATGATGTCTAACATCTATATGCGCACACAAAACTGATTATAGTCTACGCTATAAAATTATTTAGAAACTCACCTTTCTTCAGAAGAAGGAGACATAGATTTACAATCTATAGTTTCTGTCTGTTTTTGCATATAAGGTTTTTGCTGGTTCGATGAACTATTACCACCTCTGTTAGTATGTAAGTCATTTGTCTTTACAAAGCATACTCTATGGATAAATAAGGTCACTTTTTAAGAAAATGATTTTTCTATGAATACTATTAAACTACAAAATCAAAAGCCTATAAACGGTATATTTGAAAATTTCTGACAGAAAAACATAAAGCCAAATTTACAATTCCGAAATGATGTTGTGTGTTTTGGTCATTGATCATCAATCATCAAAATCATAAAAAAAATTACATACTTTTATTAAATGGTTATTTTTCTATAACCAGTAGATATATTCTGAAAATTGAATATAATGGTGTTGTATAAAATTGGTTAAATCAAAGAAATCGCTATGCTTTGCCTTAGATTTTGCATAATTTGTATTTCAGCTAGTAGCTCAAAAATCTCAGACAAAAAGTGTAGTTACCTGAGCATTTTATTGCTAGGACATATTATATGCATGCAAAATAATATAGGATTTAATTTAGTCAAGCGTGTTCAAGTATTAATTATTGTAACATAAAACTTGTAATTTTGAAAAAATCTAACAGTTTAATTTTAAAAATTTAAAACAAATATTCCAGTACCCTATTTTTATTATTATGTACTCATGTGAAAAAATAGAATACTTAAATTTAATTTCTTATGCATTCTTAATAACACACTTTTGGTTTTAAAATAATTCTTTGTTACTTTTTGAAAACAAAACTATAAATTAAATATTAAAACAACTGTACAGAAAAAAAATATAATTTACTAGGGACGAGGAAGTATTTGATACGAAAAAGTGCTCTCACATTAGCGTGTATAAAACCAAATTAAATTTCACATTTAAAAAAACTACCGCTAATGCACCTTGGTGGAGATTCGTGAAGATTATCTCAACATTTAAGGCACTAGGTGACCTGGTGGTCTAGGGATAAAATGTGCCTGCTCACTGTGTGTTGTCTCAACTCTAAACAAGGCGAAGGCAGACATCCAACTAAAAGAGCGCATGCGCATGGTGTCAACTACCTTTCCTTCTTTCTCCGGCTATTCTTTACTTCCAAAGCGTAGATGGGGGATATGGCTGCGCCACATGATGGCCGAAAAGCATTAGCTTTGACGCGTCAAAACAGCAAAAGGAATTAGCAATTATCATTACATTTTCTGTTGTGACCTTATCAAAAAATGACTTAATTTGTTTCTGAAAAGTTGTATCTAGGATTATCTAGTAGTTACCCTCGTCTCAGAACTGTGACAATATATTTAAATGGCCATTGAAAATGTGCAAATTACGATATTTCATTCATTTTTTATATATATAGATTATCAAGATGTAAGGTTGAGAGTACTAGATAAGTATGTTCCCACCTTTTCTCTTCATTTTGGCTTAGGTTAAGTTTGGTAAAAATAAAACACTACCTAACCATGGCCTATTTCCTGAACGTCTGTAACGCATTACAATGCTCAGGAAGGCGGCCCCCTTAAGTGAAGGTTTTTTTTGCCTTTGCAAGCTCAAGCAACACTGTGTAGGAAGCGTACAGAGAAGATGATTTTGTAAGACTTTACTAAACATACCTATTTGCTGTTTTAATTAATTTTTTAAGTCTGCAACCAGTGCGTGTCGAGCTTCTTCGTTATATGTAGCATACTTGTTATCATGCATTGTTGAGTAGTGTCGTTTAACGTTGTACTCTTTTAGTACAGACATAATTTGCATGCATGCCAAACACTGAAGCTTTCCATGTTGTTAGTAATTAAATAGCCCCTCTCCCAGCTTTCCTAGTAAATTCTGTTTTCATTTTCAATTTTTTCGTTTCTTTGAGTTTCCACCCATTTTTGATCACGTAAAAGACGCAAGCACGGTACTGAAATATTTTTCTTAACTTTTCTTAAGATTTAATAAAAAAAAAATCTTAACATGATTTCGCAAGCCGCATATGGCCCGCGGGCTACCAGTTGGAAACCCCTGCAGTTTAGATCAACATTTTGTAATTGTAATAATTAAAAGACTGACTGCAAGATATCGAGAGAATAGAGAGAAGGAATACATTATCGTACCTTTCAATTTTTTATCTAAATGATTTTGCACTTAAAATTTCATCTTTTTTATACAATGATGAGCACCTACCTCTACGACCAGGCAGTTTTTGATAGCTTTAATATTGTTTATTTTATCAGACTCTAGGAAAGAGTAAACGATTCCCATCTTTTACCACAATTTAAGCTTTTAAATTATTGTATTTAAGTTTTGCAAGTCTTTCTACAGAATCATCATTTCCTTCAGTGAGTCCAATAAAAGTTAGCTCACATAAGTTTATTTGGAGAGCACACTCGCCCTTTTCAATGTAAGCATTCTTCCATCTTTACATTATTTCAAAACATTTCGAATTAAATAATGTTGTACTTTAGGACTCAAATCTTTTAATGTACCTCTGCCTCTCTTTTTTTCTTCAACAATTAAATTATTGTAAGACAGATTCTACTGGAAAAGTAAACTAATAATAATAGAGTGACGCCTATGAATATTTTCTGGTGGCCTCTGAAAGGCAAGATACACAAAACAAGAGCTAGGACTAATATAATCACCCCTTTATAATAGACATTAAAAAAAGTTTACTTCCTAGTCATTAAAAAAAGGAAAAGAGTGGAAGAGGTTATATAAATATATTTTATTAAAAAATAAAAACAAAAGTCCATCAGACAATAAATATAATAATTACCCTACACAATAAACGTCAAAACCCAAATCCAAAATGGAATCTGGCGTACCCTTAACCCACTTTGTACCTGTGTTGACGATGACTCGAGGCAGATCTTAAAGGTCCCCTAAAGCATCCAAGGTGAGTCAAGTGTCGACAATCATTCAAATCTCAAAAGTACAGTCTGGACAAAAAGTGTTTCCTTCTAATAAAGTTATTACCTGGAGATCTTGAGAATAATATTTATTTATAGTCTCTTCTTCGACTCCGATTTCGAATGTGTGTGTCTTTCTCTTTTTTAACACCATTAATAGTAATTTTACTATAGTATTGATGATATAATGAAAAGTTACGATTACTTTGTGGTATGAATTTATGAACGTAGTTTTACTAACGTTTATGAGTGTCATTTACTGTTATTCCCACCAGAATACTACTATATTTATAAAACACAAAAGTACGAGATTTCATGTGAATAAAGATTGGTTGTACTTTTTACTTGTTCATAAAAAATATAGATATTTTTATCGAAATATATGAATAATATAGTATTACTTGAATTACAAATACAAATATTAAAATAAGAAGAAGAAAAATTTGGTTATTTTCTTATGTGGGCCACCAGAGCTCCGAACTCTGGTGCAGTCGCAAATTTGGTCACAGTTAATTTTAAAAAATATATTGGGAGTGTATATGCGTACTGAAAAAGATGATAGTCTAATTAATCGTTTTTTCCCTCAAGTAAGGAAATCATACTTATCTAGTGACCATTTTTACATTGGTAGGGGTGACCTGGTGGTCTAGGGGTAAGGTGTCAGACTTCTGTGCTGGCGGCCGGGGTTCAATCCTCGGTCCCAGCATAGATTTATCTGTTTATCAAACCCTTCCTTCACCTCTGACAGGACATCTTGTGAATGTGTGGAATGCCAGGCCTCCACCGTGGTTCGGGTTCCACGTTAAACTGTAGGTCCTTCATTTCATTTCATTCACAATCACCCTACCATTACACATTAGCGTAAGTGCGTATAACCCGAATGGGTAGTAAGACGCGGTGCTAATAATAATACATTGGTAAGACTATTTTCTAATCATATAATATAATATTATATTATAGTTATTGGAATGAGACCATGATCTTGTTACCATGTAATTCAAGGACTACCAACTGCAGATTATGATATTTACATATTTGAAATAAATCTATTACAACGTCAAAATAATTTTATCTTTAACTAAACAAATAATAAAAAATAATAATACTTACTATAAAATAAATTAAATATTCTTTGAAGGAATTTAAAAGTTGTTCAAAAGAATTTTGAATTGTTTTTATCAATTAATGTTTTGTTGGAATACTATTTGTATTATTTTGATTAAAGAAAAGTTATAAGATAAACATTGTTGGAAAGCGTCCCTTTCTATTTTTATTGTTATAGACACCACTCGAATTTACTGAGCTTTAACTAATAGATTTATTATATGTGAGTAAAAAGTATAATGTATATATTATTATATAGCAGTAAAAATAATGAAAGAATATCTTAAACAATTTTTACTCACCCGTTTCGGTGCCCGCATGGTAAACGCGCTATTCTCGTGTTAGACTAGACTGCCGAAAGTGGGGACATCGATGTTCGAATCTCGATCGTGTGTACTGAGGGAGGTTTTTAAAAATTTGTTTTTCACTCTCACTCCAGGCAAAATTGTTTACACTTCCTATTGATCCAGCCTCCATCATCCCTAAATCCATTAGCGTAATATGTACATAAGCGTACTACCCGGACGGTTATTAAGACGTGGTGCTAAAATATAAATATATTTATTCAATATCCTAGGCTTGCTAATCCATAAAGTACCATTAATGGTAACCCAATAAATACTTAGAAAAAAGTTATACATAATTTCAAGCTCACAAACTAAATAACATTGAAACACACATCATGTAATAATTGAAATTGATATCATGTTCACAAATAATCTTCAAATTTGATTATTTCTAAGGGAAGAAAACTTTCAATGTCACATCAATTTAATAAATAAATAATTTTGTGAATTTACTGTAACAATGTTTATTAATAATATAGTAGTAAAATTCAAATTAGAATCTATTATAAACATTTTAGATGCTACTGCCCTCTATCACACAGGATTTGAAGCAGACAGAGGTTTAAACTCTCGCTACTAGGTGTCACTACTATATAGCAAAAGTGTTCAAAACATCTTGGAATATAGGAAGAGAAAGAAAAATAAAAGTCCACGTTTATGTTGTTGTTGTTGTTGTTGTTTTGTATTTGTTGTTAGTTATTATTATTATTATTATTATTATTAATATTATTATTATTATATTATTATTATTATTATTATTATTGTTATTATTATTATTATTATTACCCGAACCCCTCAACCAGAAGTTCAAACACCATATTCTTAGACCACCAGGTCATCTTTAATATATGAGAGATATGTAGAAATAGAGAGATATGTATAAATATAGATATAGATAAATACAGGAAAGATATAAAATAAAAGAGGCAGCTATATAATGAGATAGAG
>JBCFYV010006530.1:0-10921 GCA_039000515.1 Timema cristinae
AATTAGATAAATAATTTTTCTAAACAAAAGGGTTAAAAATTTTTTTTAATTTTAAATATTATATCCGTAAAATATCCCTTTTAATTAAAAAAGGACTTTTTTGAACAAAACGTTTTTTAAAAACGGGGCTAAAACCCCCTTTTTTCTGGGGCCCTGCGAACTTTTTTCAACGCCCCTTGGGCGCGCGAGGAAAAAAGTGGGGGGTTATAAAACCCCGGGGGGGTAGCTATTTTGTTAGGTTTCGGGGTAATTAAATCCATCGAAATAAAAAAAAATTCCTTCCTTTTCTAAGTCCTTTGTGTAAAAAAATGAAAGGGAAATTAAAAAGCCTTTCCCCCCACTTTTTTTTTTACACATTTTGTTTTTAATTTTTTTTTCCATTTTACCCATTTAGGGACCGCCCTGATCTAAGGGGGCCAAACCCCGTGTTTTAAATTTTCCATATGAAAGGGGAATTTAAAATTCCCGGGCCAAGTCAGATCAAATTAAAGGGGTTTTTTTTTTAAAAATGGTTTCCCCTCCCCTTTACGTGCGGGAGATTCCTTTTAATTTTTTTCCCTTTTTTTCCCACCCCCTTAGAATAATCATAGATGCGAAAAAAACAGGTAGAAAAAGCGGTGAAAAAAAAATTTAAAAAAAATGTTTTTTTTATAACACCTTGATTGACAAACAAAAAAAAAACGCAAACAACCTTGAATAAAATGTACCTAGGGCCTTGAAACAAAAACCCCCCAAGCAACCATTTTTTTTAAAGCAACCTAGCGACCGGTATCAAAGCCGCCCCTACAAACCCCGGGGTTTTTAAAAACACACCAGCTAGATTTTTAAAAAAAACGTTTCAGGGAAAAAAATAAAAATTTTTATAAGTGGGCGCGGGGAAACATATTGTCCCACGGTAAGGGTTTGGGAAAGGCTAACTTTTAATGAAATTTTCCCCAAAAAATGATCGGCCAAAGGGGAAAGTTTTTTTAAAATTTTTGGGGCTAGGGGTAGGCATCAAGGGTTTGGGGTTTTTCGAATCAAAAATTTTTGCCCCAAAAATTAGGGCTCATACAAAAAAAGGGGCCCCTTTTTTCACCACCTTTTGGTTTTAAAAACTACAAAAAAGCGTAAGGGGGGAGCTGGGGTTTGGGGGTAAGGTGTCGGATTTTTTGCGGGGGTTCGGGGGTTAAAAACCCCTACCCCCGGGACCCTTTATCTGATTCCAACCCTTCCCTTTACCTTTTGACAAAAAACCCCTTTTGGGAAAAAGTGGGGAATGCCGGGCCCCCCAAAGGGGGCGATCCCGTTAAAATTATCCTTCTTTTTTCTCCAATCCCCCAACCCCCTACACATTTGTAAAAGGGGGGTTTAAAACCCCAAAGGGTTTGAAAACCGGGGGTTTTTAAAAAAAATAAAAAAATACAAAACGCGTAACAAAACAACCTGGCGCTTTTGGGGGCCCTACCCCGGGGGAAAAGTGCTTACATCAAGTGTAACAATTTATTTTTTGTTTTTGTAAGAAAGGGCTTTTTTTATTGTTCATTAAGAACTTTGGGGGCGTTAATATCGCCAATTTAACCCCCCCCTTTTGTCGCCATTTGTTACACTTACGTTTTTTCAGCCCCTTGTTAAAAGCTTTTAGTTACCTTTTTCGCTTTCCCTTTCCCCCCTTTGGGCGTCATTTATTACACCCTTTTAAAATTTTTGATTAAAAAAGCCCCCCGGGTTTTTCGCTTTTTGCTATTTTTAAAAACAGGCACCCCCTAAACTTTTTTTCTATTTCCAACTATTGGGGTTTACTTAAAAGCCCCTTTTCCCTTTTTATTGACTTTAAAAAATGATAAATATCACATAAATTTTTATTGTTTATTCTTTAATTTAAATCATTTTGTTATTAATATTTTTTTAATCGAAACACTTTTGCGGGGGCCCTAACAATTATAAAACATGATCCTTTTAAAACATCCTTTCGCCCGCCCCATGGCACATTTAAAATAGGGTTTTTAAAAAATAAAAATATCTGAGTTTAATAGGGAAACTTTCGAAGGGGAAACTTCCCAACGGAAATTTAAAACCTACAAATTCAAAAAAAAAATAACCCATTGGTTTGGAAACTTTTCGAAGGAAAAAACTTTAAAAATTTTTCTTGTCTGTTTTACTTAAAAAAAATTAACATTTCTTTTTAAATTTTAAAATTAGAGATGCTGCCATCTTCCCAGGGGGGGGAACAGTAAATAATTTTTGAGGGAAAACGTGTTTTAAAAACCACGTAATTTATATAAAAATTTAAAAAAAATAAACTTTTTAAAAAAATTTGGACGTTTTTTTGTAAAAAGCTTTCACTCTTTTCAGGGGAAAAAAAATTTTTCATTTCAATCCCCCCCCAAATTATCTGAAAATAAGAACCTGTCTATACTTTTTTAAGCTTTTCAAAAAAAAATTAAAAGAAGAGGAAAAAACGACAAACATTTTTCTTTAAAACCCCGTAAATTTTTTTCAAATTTTAAAAAATTTTTTTTATTTTTAAACACCCGTATAGTTTAAAAAAATTTACTTAAAGTTTAATTTTTTTTTAAAAATCCTGTAAGAATTAACAAAATTGCCCTCAATTTTAATTTTTTTAAACATCCTTATAGAATTAACAAAATTTCATCAATTAAAAAATTTTTTTAAGGGAATTATAAGAATTAAGCATTAAAAAAAAATTTTTTTCTGTTTTTAAAAATTGGGGGTTAACTAAAATAAATAATCTAATTTAAAAAATTTTTGTATAATTTTATTAAAAAAATAAAATATCTAAGTAAGATCCACCCAATTTTAATTTAAAATGACATAATAAGTCAAATTTTTTTTTATAAAAAAAATTTAATTTAATTGTCTCAAAAACAATGTTTTTAATTAATTTTTTCCAAAAAATTTGGGGATTTCCTTTATGTTTTTTTTTTTTTTAAATTTTTTTCAATCTTTTTTAAAAAATTTTTTTCACTTTTTTTTTCATATCCTTTAAACCCCTTTTTGATTTTTTTCCCACACTTAAAAAGGGGGTTTAAAAACCCTTTTTTAACTTACTTTTAAAAAAATTCTTGGGCCAAAAAATTGCTTAATTTTATCAAAAAATTTACAAACCCTTTTTGTACCAAAAGGTTTAACAAAAATTTTTTCTATAAAAACACCCCATTTGCTGAAAAAAAAGGGTTTAAAAATTTAAAAAAAAAATTAAAAAAAACAAAATTTTAAATTTTAAAAAAAATAAGACATTGTTTAAATCAAGAAAGGGAATATCAAAACACTACTTTTTCTTTAAAAAAGAAAATTATTTTTATCAACAGTATCTTTTTTTTAATTGGGGATGACTTTTAACCTCTAAAAAAAAAATAAAAACAACAATGATGTGATCCCCACACACAGAAAACCATTTTATTTTACAATCTCTAACAAGACCTTAGGGTTTAATAAAACTCACTTTTAAATTTTAAATTAATTTTTAAAATTTTTTTTTCCTTTAAAAAATTTTTTTAAAAAATTGCTTAAACTTTGACATAATATGTTTATTTTTATAACAGGCTCAAAAGGCAAACTCCAAAAAACGGGAAGTATCCCAGGAAATTCCGGGGCTACAGTGCCGACTCCCTTTCTGGGGCCTTAAAAACCCCAAAAGAGGCGTTCTTTTAAAGGGTCCAAACCTCGTTCAAATGTTGGAAACCCCAGGGGTTCAGAACTTGCCCCCCCTTCCCCCAAAAAAAAAACTCACAATATTTAAACTCGGGGGCCCCGGTTCAAGCCTCCCCCCTAACATTAAAAAATTTCCCCCAAACTCGGGGGCCCTTTTAATTCCCCCCCCAAAAACTCACAAGGAGTAGCCCTTGCGACAAAACTATCCTTGCCAAACGTCAAAGAAATCCAAGCCTGTCAAACAGCCCTGTATACAAAATTCCCTCCCTCAACTCAATTTTTTTTTAAAAACTTGTTTAAAATTTTGTTTTGACCTGGTGCTTTGGGGTCCCCCAGCCAACTGACTTTTTTTTTAAAAAAATCCTTTCTATCCTTCCTTCCCCAAAGCACTTCGGGGAAGCCCCCCCCTCAACTGACTATACTTTGTAATAAATCCATTTCTACTCCTTCCTTCACCAAGCACTTCAGAGGATGCTTCCCTCCCTCAAATTTGTCATTAATAATGAAAACAAAATGAACTACTTGTCCTTACTTTCCAGAGTTGGACTGTATTGAAATATTAAGGAGGGTCACCTTCCATACTAATCTTTAAATGAAATGGCCCTTATTTACAAGGTTATGAAGATAAAATTACATAATTACTAAGAGCTTATTGCTTAATTAATTCTAATTACATTATTATTTCTCACACCCTCTTTCTCTCTCTCTCTCTCTCTTCCTTTAAGCTAGCCTAACCTGGAATTATACTTTCCAAAGTTGGACTGTATTGAAGTGTTAAGGAGGTGGGTCCACTTTCCACACCTATCCTCACAATAAAAAAATTGGGCTCCCATTCATCCTCTAAATAACGGCCCAGTTCCTAGCCTCCCCTTCTAAACATGAGAGCAAAATTTCAATTTTGTTCCTTTCCCTTAAATCCTCTTCTTTCCAAACTCTCTCAATTTTTTGCAAATATTGAGCCACAGATATTTTGCCCTTTGCTCCCCTATACTAGGAATGAGTGACAAAGTAAGGTCATTGACATTTTTGGTTAAGAGATTTGGACTACACCCATTTTTGTTATCTGTCCCCCTACCTTTGTTAAGTTGTACTTGATCAGCTAAGTTGTTTATTTTCTGATCTAAAGTGCCAACCGTTTTTTTTTTGTTTTCATTAACAATTTCTTTTATCTCCACAATTTCTTTCCTTTTATTTGAATCTCCTCATTAATATTTTCCTTAATAAAATTGCCTATTAGCATCCTCTTGCCCTTCAATTTCTAACCTCACCTTTTCTATTTGAATTTCCAAATTGGATTGCACTACCTGAACAGCTGATTTGTTGTGTGCTATCTGTATATCCTGTGTTTGTATTTGTTTTTCTAATTTACTGGTTTCTTTTATCTAAATTTTTCTCCAAACCTCTGTTTTGTTTGTCACTGAAGATATTTTGATCAATTAACTTAAACTGTTCCTTCTTTTAGATTTTCCTGCCTAACCTCTAAATTTCCTTGGTTTTTTTTCTTTTTCTGAAACCCTGTCATTAATTTGTTGGATAAATTTTTGATTAATTAATTCTAAATTCTCAAATTTTTTATTTATATTCTTTGATTGTTCGTCGAACTTTTGGTTGAGTTTTGTTTCTAAAGTTTGTCCCATTTTTTCCAAATCCTGTTTATTTTCTGATGCAATTCGATCAATTTTAACATCCGAGTTCTCTCATAGTTTACTATAACATTTAAAAGATCTACTTGTTCTACTGGTTTAGCCACCCTATCTTCCCTAAGGTTATTGTTCCCCCTACACTTTGATTCAGCGTTTGCAGGATTACTTCGTTACTTTAGCTACCTCCCCAGAGCTAGCCCCTACTTCCTCCTCATTAATAAATGGCATTGTGTCTTCATCATCATACTCTTCAGGTTCTTTTATCACCTTGTCTGCCATGTTGAAAATTTAAATAAATTTTTCTTAAGTTGATCTATGAATTAATTTGTGTTAGGCCTTGACAAATTTCAAGTACTATGATCTAAGAATTACTTTTTATAGTGAGAAATTTAATTTAAAATTAGGCCCATACATTTTATATTGTTAGTTTTAATTTGATTTGTGAAATCCCAACATATAGAAACAAAATTTTACTACCCCCAAAATACACAATTGAAATTAGATAAAAAAAAAATTTTTTTTTTATTTTTTTTTTTATTAGAGTTACAGCTTCTGTTGACCACTTATCGTCCTCGACGCTGTTTCTTGACTGCATGCCGTCTCCAAAAGGTCCTCCGTCCCGTTCCTTGATGGAGTGCCGTCTCTTGCAGGTGTGCCGTCGGCGTGTCGTCTCTTACAGGTGTGCCGTCTCCAACAGTCCTTTGCGCTGTTTCTTGACTATGCCGTCTCCTTGGTGTGGTGTGCCGTCCTTTGGTGATTATGTGCCGTCTCCTGGTGTGCCGTCTCTTCCTTTAGCTCAGTTGACGCACCTCTGTCTCAGTTCGCGGTGTTCGAGCCCCTAAGTTGTAGCGCCATTTGTTACATTACGAATCTTGGCGAGCGTTAATAGTCGCCTATTAACCCCCACGTTGTGTCGCCATTTGGTTACACTTACGTTTCTTCAGCCCCTTGTTGGAATGCTATTAGTTACACTTTTCGCGTTCCTTCCTCATTGGACGTCATTTATTACACTTCGTAATATTTTGATTATAAATGCCCCACGTTGTGTCGCTATTTGCTATATTACATAACAGAGTCATTCCGTAAATCTTTATTTCTATTACGCAACTATGTGCTTTACTTATAATGCCTCGTTCCTTATCATTATGACTTTAATAAATGATAATATATCACATAAAGTTTGATATCTGTTTATTCTTTAAATTTAAATCATATGTTATTAATATTTTCTAATCGAAACACGATCATGTCGAGGGCTAACAATTATAATCACTGATCGCTTAAAGCACGTCCATTCAAGACCACGACCGATTGCACAGTGAAAATACGGAGTTTCAAAAAGTCACATATACCTGAGTTCAATAGAAGCTTCTCGAAGGAATCTTCCAAAACGGTAAATTACACACCTACAAATTCAGAAGAAAAATACCTATTGCGTTTGGAAGCTTCTCGAAGAAATACTTTAAAAGATCTTAACTTGTCTGTATTACGTTAAAAGACATTAACATTTCTTAAGTTTAACTCCAGTAGATGCTGCCATCTTACCACGAGGCGCGAACTAGTAAATAATTTAGAGGAAGACGTGATTTAAGCGCCACGTAATATACTATATAATTTAAATGAAATAAGACGTTTATAAAATTAGGACGATATTCTTGTCAATGCTTTCACATACTTTTCAGGGGCAAATCAATTACATTACATAGTTATTGTGATAAAAAGTAAGGGAAAAATCCAACAAGTTCCTCGAATAACATCGAAACATAATAATAAACCTTGTTTTAGAACAGCGGCTTCTTGTGTCTTCCATTCAAAGATTATGAGAAGATCTGTTTGGGTTTTGTTTTTAGCCTTTCGAGGGTGTCGGAAGTCTTAGCCGAACATATATCATGTCTATTGCCGCAAGGTTCGTGGAAATATCAGTGCGAAGTTCTTTGTTTGAAGAAAAAGGAACCACCTCCCATCCTATTAATTCGTGCTTTGCTTCTTGCATGATTTAATGAAGGTCACAGAGTGGTTTCGAGAAACTGGGAAAATAAAACTAATGAAGAGACCTTGGGGAATCGTTCACATTATCTTATAGAGCACGCTTAATTGACGGTTCGGTTCCATTGCCGAAGGCTGTTAAGGTGGGATGGAATGGATAGAGCGCTAATATATGTATTTTTGTAGTTTTTATCTAAAAAAAAAACATTTTGGTCAATATAAATAAAGTGTTATTCATTAGATACATTCAGTTAGATTTCTAGAACGCAGGAATTTCAACAGTTCAACAAAACTTCAAATTACTCTATTATTTTAAATCTCTGTTTTATATAAATGAAAATGCAAAGAAAGGTCACCAACAAAGGTTTTTGTATTTGTTTTTTTAAGAACAAAAGTTTGTTCACCAAGAATCTACAAATGAAAGATACAGGGGAAAAAGGAAATTCACACTATATACATTTTCCAGAACACCAACATTTATATCTTACATTATTATAAAACCTTTTTATTAATTTTAAATATGACATTCTATGCCTCTTTTAACCAGAGTATAAGTGACTTAGAAAGATATTATGATTATCTAATATATGGCACTAGATAGCTGTTGCCCGCGGCTTTGCTCGCGTGGAAGTTGATTATATACAAATACGAAAATATACTATGTATTTACAGATTAATTAAAAATATTACGTTACGTTGATGACCATAACTTGACCTCAGATCAAAAATAATGCAAGTCCGATACAAACTTTCACCCCCTTTTTTCATCCCTTATTAAATAAAATTTCCAAAATTCCTGAAACACGTATTTATTTGTTTTACGTCAATAACCGAAATACAAAATTTTGTTTATGTAACTTTCAAAATGACGGACTTTCATTACATATTATCATCCCCTATTTTGACCCTTTGGGGTGGATTTTCTAAATCCTTTCTTAGTGGGTGCCTACATAACAAAATGAATATACAGTCCGAATTTCATGCTTGTAGCCTTGATAGTTTGCGCTCGGCGATGATGAATCAGTCAGTCAGTCAGTCAGGACATGTTATTTTATAAGTAGATTACTAACTCAACTTGAGTTGAAATTGAACTCTTCGCCTTTTTCTCCTGTATTTTCAAATGGTTTCCCCACTTTTAGCTGACCCCATAGTTTTTTTGCTGAAACTTCCCATATTGCATGTTGTTGTCCAAAGTACCTTAACATAGAGATAGAAAACACAAAAAAATATCACATTTTCACAACAATATTAATTGATTATCTATATTTTATTCTTTCATTTTATGATTTCGAACATTTATCGTGCTCATAGGTCAACTTTTGGCTACACTTGCTTTGAGGGATGAAACGGTAAACTCTTATGAAACTTTAAATGCAGTAAAAATTACTTTTAATCTTTCTAAAAGTAAAACTAACTTTATTCATGCCTTAGTCGAAGATTGTTCTAAGCAAATTTATAAATATTAGGTATATTCTTTACTATCAACTCCCCAATGAATGTAGAAAACACATTTCAAATATTTTTCTAGAACCCTTCAATGTTGAATTAAAACAGCAAAGGCAGACAAACTTCCCCTAACCACATTATTTTACTGTTAATGTTGCTTATTTAATGATGGTAGAGGTGGCCCCTTCCGTCACTGGCCAAGAAAAAAGTTTATTTAACACTGGGTGAGAAATAAATAAGTGCTCATGAGAAAAACTGGTAAATCTCTCCAAAATATTTCGCTTTCATTTCGAACATTATTTGATCTATATTCCGCAGACTTTAGAGAGACAACACTCAATAATAAGAGATGACGTGAACTGAGTGTGGGTTAATCTAGACTCTAGAATATCCCTGCATCTTCTAGCTATGAGATGACGAGGTTCGTTGCATCAAACTCCGTCACTATCTAGTAATGAGAGACGAGGTTCCTAGCACTAACAACTCGTGCACCTTTTAGTAATGAGATGACGAGGTTCCTAGCACCAAACTCCGTCACTATCTAGTAATGAGATGACGAGTTCCTAGCACCAAACTCCGTCACTATCATAATGAGATGACGGGTTCCTAGCACTAACAACTCGTGCACCTTTTAGTAATGAGATGACGAGGTTCCCTAGCACCAAACTCTGTCACTATCAAAGCTATGAGATGACGAGGTTCCTAGCACCAAACTCCGTCACTATCTAGTAATGAGATGACGAGGTTCCTATCACTAACAACTCGTGCACCTTTTTAGTAATGAGATGACGAGGTTCCTAGCACCAAACTCCGTCACTATCTAGTAATGAGATGACGAGGTTCCTAGCACCAAACTCCGTCACTATCTAGCTATGAGATGACGAGGTTCCTAGCACTAACAACTCTTGCACCTTTTAGTAATGAGATGACGAGGTTCCTAGCACCAAACTCTGTCACTATCTAGCTATGAGATGACGAGGTTCCTAGCACCAAACTCTGTCACTATCTAGCTATGAGATGACGAGGTTCCTAGCACTAACAACTCGTGCACCTTTTAGTAATGAGATGACGAGGTTCGTAGCACTAACAACTCGTGCACCTTTTAGTAATGAGATGACGAGGTTCCTAGCACCAAACTCTGTCACTATCTAGCTATGAGATGACGAGGTTCCTAGCACTAACAACTCGTGCACCTTTTTAGTAATGAGATGACGAGGTTCGTAGCACCAAACTCCGTCACTGTCTAGTAATGAGATGACTGAGGTTCCTAGCAACAAACTCCGTCACTGTCTAGCTATGAGATGAGATTCGTAGCCCCAAACTCCATCACTGTCTAGTAATGAGATTACAAGGTTGGTAGCCCCAAAAACTCCGTCACTGTCTAGTAATGAGATGACGATCGGGGGTCATGGAGACTAAACGTCCGACTCATAGGTATAGTCTGGTTTGCTGGTGTCGGGGAGGTTAGGTCTCTACAGAGGCTCCGAGATAAATTTCGTGCTCGTCGGTGATTGTACTTTCGAAAAATATTAAAATAATCCCCAAAACCTAACAACTCCAAACCTATCGTAGCCTGGGTGTGATAGGAAAATAATTGAAGGGGAAACTCCACAAATTATTTAAAAATACGCTAAACTTTTCACTTCGAGATTGTACAAAAACTGTTAGGATTACAAATAAAACCATAAAAACCTGTTTTGTAGACAATGTTAACCTCTATTTTGTATTATACGTTTAAACAAACACGCCAATTTTTCAAGCTGGCAAATGTAAAATAACTTTTGAGAGTGGCACTAAATTCTAATTTACTCACCACAAAATTATACTAATATGTAAATTTAACGTTACTATCAAAAATTGGACGATTGTTATGCTTAGCAACTCCACTATCACGCCTAGGTTATTTTAGGTTTGGGGATTATTTTCATATCACGCCCAGGCTACATTAAGTTAGATTTAGCTCTGTTTGGCGCCCCCTCGAGCCAGTGCGGCGCCCCGGGTAGCCGCACGTTTCGCACGACCCCTTGAGCCAGCTATGGGTCTCTAATCCTGGTCAGGTGTGTTGAAATGTGTTTCTATTAGATGTTTTCAATTCTTTCCTTAAGCAAATACGGGTACATTTATCCTAATTCTATATTTATTCCTTACCCCACTATTAAAACATAAGCGGATAGGGCTAGAGGTAGTAACTA
>JBCFYV010006531.1:0-54413 GCA_039000515.1 Timema cristinae
AAAAAACTATATTGTTCAAAAAACAATTGATAAATAATCAAACTTGTGTTACTTGACTGTGCACAACAATGTGTTTGTTTCAAACAGATTCAATTCCAACAATTAATTAAATTAACTTAATTCCAACTACACATTTGATAGTCAAGTTCAGAGTGAAGAAATAAAGAAAACAACACAGTCCTTAGGCACCTGAGTGTTATCACACTGATAAATATACAATTGGGGCACTTTATACCTTAGTGCACAGGTTCAAGGGTTAAAAACTTCCAGGTTGTTTTTTTTTGCATACTTCTTACTACCCATTCAAGTTATAGGCATATGTATTAATCATGCTAATGGGTTAAGGATGAAGAATGTTGAATTTAGAGTAAGTGTACCAACATTTGTGTGGAGATAGAGGGAAACCATTTAGGTAAAACCACCTTCAATAGGCTCTGGCCACCAGGATCGAATTACAGTCTTTCTATCATCGACAGTCCGGCGGCCTATTGTGAGAGTGACACTTTGGGACCATTCAGCCACAGAAGATGCTAAAAAGTTTTGCAGTTGATTGTCCCAAGTTCACAAATATTGCTTCTTTTTTTTGCCTGAAAATTCCATACACAAAACATTCCCTGTTTTATCTGAGTTTTGACAGGACATTCTTCAACATCAGCCAATATTTGGCCCTTTGCATTTAATCTAATAGTCTATAATGATTTTATATTACATTGAGAATGTTGAAAAATAACGCGGAAGGTCATATATTTAGTGTAAATTTGATCTAATATTTTTAACAAAAAAATTTAAATCCTTGCAGGTGATATATAACGGAATTTTGAGGGTTAAACTTCCAGAGAAGATGGGGGAAACTATTTTGAGGGTATTTTATGAATTCAATTTCTCTTGTGACCGAGTTGTGAGCTAAACAGCCTCATCAACTTGTTGAATCCTATATATTTTTTGAAAAATGTCACTAATGATAAAGTACAACAAATAAATCAGTTTATTTTTATTTTCAATGTTTCAATAAATAGCACTTTGGCGCTTTGAACTTTTAAGAAACACAAAATCACTTCTATAGGATAAAAAAAGGTTTGTTTAAAAAGCTTGTTCTTATTATAACTTAAAAAGTTTGTTCTTATTATAACTTAAAAAGTTTGTTTTATAGTTTAAAACCCTAGACTTGACCATGAAAACATTATTTTTTTTGCATGTTTTTGGTCTATTATTCAGCGGTGTATTCTCCGAGAATGATAGTTCTGCAGCGCATATCCATAATGATATGATTCTTATTTATGTCAAGTATGTGAATAGTAAATGTTTGTATGATTATTGTAAGCTTTCTTATTATTTATGCGTGAAGGGTTACAAAAAGTGTCATACCGATACTAAAAAATATGCCGGTAAAGCGTTGTACCGTTGCCGTATGCAATAAAAGTAATCTAAGGGATATGGTGTTATACACCATGACTTCCCTAAAGATTCTGATGTCAGACGAAGATGTATTCCCTTCTGATCGAGATGGAAAATGGAGTCATGATTCGTATTTTATTTGCTCAGAACATTTTTTCACCTGATGAATTATGAACAAGACCTTCAGCCTAACTGCTGTACTTTCCTTAAAAAAGCAAATTAAATCACCCTTATTTGTGATATCTCCGAAAATGTTATCCAAGGGTAAAAATATCACCCGTGAATCTAGGCTTATATTAGATTTACAAAATAAATAGTAAATGATTTCATGGCGGGTAAACATGTCACCCCAATAGTTTACTTTATGGAAAAGTCCCCTTCTATAATGAATTTAATGATTTGTTTAAATAGTTTACTTAACTGCAAGATTTCACATTATGCATTTTATAACCTTATTAAACAAATTGATCTTGCTTCATTAATGTGGATAGTAGTCTGAAAGAGAAATCTCCCATGCAAGGTGGATATAGTTTTATGTTATCCGTGCCATCTTAAAACATACTTTAGAAACATTATTTCTAAATTTAATAAATCACGAGGCTGTTTGACACACATAAATATGTTTTGTACAAGAACATAGTTTATTGTAGTACATGAACAAATGTATATAGTATGCGAGTTAATGAAAGAATTAAGGTATTGGTGACGTAAAATGTTCACTTAAATTATGTGTTAACTTTTCAATATAAATTTAATAACCTTCTTGTAAGTAGGCCTAATTCATAAACCAATTTGTAGTATAGTGAAAATCTTGAATTTATATAATGTTCAACTGAGTGTGTCAAACTATATATTTAAAGGGTAATATTAGACTCAGCTACATTTATGTTTTATAAGTTGGTAATAATATTGCCCCTCTCAAAGTTGGAGATAATATGTGTGTCCTTCAACTATACCCCCCCCCCCCCGCGCCCCCCCTTTCAGTTGGAAATAAAGTTGTCCTCTAAGATTGAAGTTCAAATTCCAGCCGGATGTAACAAGGGTATTTTTCCTAAAATGGTTCCCCCTCTCAATATACGCAAATGTAGGTACATTCAATCTAAAATGTCAACCTTCCTCATTCCTGGTTCATTAGGGTAAATTGATGTATGTGTACAACTCAAACGGGTAGTCAGTCACAATGAAAAGAAAAAGTATCGGCGAAGCTTTATTTAGTGTCGGGCGAGGTTAGTTTGTAAACAAACTATTTTTAAGGAGTTTTTAGGGGATTGACTCCATGCCAGTGGAAAATATTTGAAAATGGAATGCACTAAAAGCTATTTGGGGTGTCCCTTAAGCATTTAGAAATAATAAAAGATTGTTATAGAATCTTTTTGAAGTTTGATGCAAACCATCTTTCAGCTTCAAACTAAAGTATATCAGAGGGAAGTTTAACAAACTGGAGTAAGGCACATTCGATGGGGGAGGGGAGAAAAATGTGGTGATCCCCACCCTATCAACTCTTCCCTCTTTCCCAGTTCACCCTCAATAAGTGACACTCGATATAAAAACTAGCGACAGACACACCGTAGAATGTAGATTATTTCCTCAGAGTCTGACAAACTAACTTAAATCTAGAACAAATACAACATCCAGCCCCCTGACAGTTAATTCATCATTGTGAAATGGGAAAAGCACTAACGTTCATTTTTGGGCACATATGAGCACAAAACGAAATAAAAACGAATGGTGAAAACAGAATTTTGTTACATTTATATCTCAAAATGTGGCGGGCCAGGTTGAACACAATTTTTCTACATGTTATTGTATAGGGAAGTCTCAATTTAGCCCGACACATTAAATGTTTTATAGCATGCCTAAATTTAGAGCACAAATAATAATTTTCGGGCACATATGAGCACAAACAAAGCTTAAACGTATGTTGAAAACAATAATTTTGTTATATTGATATTGAAAAAATGTGACGGGCCAGATTGAACTCAATTTTTCTACAGGTTATGGTATAGGGAAGACTCAAGATAGCCCGCCACATTAATTGTTCTCTATATTTTCTAATTTAAGAGCAAAATGTTTATTTTTGGGCACATATGGCACAAATAAAGCACAAACGAGTGGCAGAGACAGAATTTTGATACTTTGATTATTTTTTAATGTGGCAGACCAGCTTGAACACAAATTTTCTACATGTTATGATATAGGGAAGGCTCAACTTAGCCCGCCACATTCAATGTTATATGGCAGGCCTAATTTTAGAGTACAATACTCATTTTTGGGCACATATGAGCACATACGAAGCTTAAAAAGATTTTTTTTCGGCAATGTGGCGGGTCAACTTGAGTCACGTCTGTTTGCCTCTATATTATAAGAGTGTCACTATTTTGGTGTTGGAGAACACAAGCGATCCTAGCGGCGAGATAATTTTTTACTAACCAAAGCTCGTCAGATTTATCCTCTGGCCTTTGTTGAAGCCATTGGCTTTTCGGAGGTCCACTTGCTTACATTGTAGGTTTTTCTTGCCCTGGGAAGTTATCATCCTGTAAACGCTTCCACATTTTGTATTTTTACGTTTTAAGAAGACTTAAAAAAGACCAACGACAATTCCATAAAATCTTTAGTATTTTTTGCGCACGGGTTTTATTGCTCTTATATATATGTATATAAATAGAGTATTAGTTGAAATAAATCCTGGAATGCTTTGAAATTTAAAATTTATGGGGGAATTAGTCTATATTTTTTTAACAAGGACTTATTCTTTTTAAACAACCCCCAAAATAAAAAATAGTTACACTGTTCGAAAAAAAAAACTTACTAATTTTATATAATAAAAGTTATAAAAATTAAAAAATAATAAAATTTAAGGATCGAGTAAAAACCCATAGAGAGAGAGAGAGAAGAGAGTTGTGTTGTGCGTTGTGTTGTGTGTGTGTGACCTTTGAAATATTTACTGGAAAAAATTTATTTATTGTGTCACTATTATTATATTAATTATTATTACCATAGATAAAACAAAAATTTTTCTTTTAAATATTCAGTAACTCTAAACAAAATCGGGCATCCTTCAGATTTTTTTAAAGTGGGTGATTCTTTTGGGTTTCCCCACTTTCATTTTGCTTTGGGGAATAAGTTGTCAAAAGTCCCTAATTTGAATGTGCTATAATTTACCGCCGTAAACGGTGTTTGGAAAAGGGGGTTTTCTTATTGTTTTTCTTAATTTTTATTACCGTGAGATATTTTAAAGGAAAAATAAAGGGAAATCTATATATAAAAAACTGTTATATTTTTGGTAGTTTACTAGTTGTATAGGATATGTCAATGTTTTTTAGAAATATTTGACTACCTTGATCGTTTTGCTATCTTTTTATTTACTTTTAGGCCAAATATGGCCCAACTGCTTTACCAAACGCCTTTAGGCCAAACGCCTTTTGGCCAAACGACTTTTGGTTCTTTTTGGGCCAAAACCTTTTGGGCCAACTCCCGCGTCCCCGTATAAATAATTTTATATTGAATTTATACTTTCCCTTTCCGCTGTTTTCCCAAAGGGGTTTTTTTTAAAGGGGGGGAAATCCTTGGGAAAAGGGGATATGTCTTTAAAATTTTAAAAAAAAAGAAATATTAATTGGGATATTTGTGCTAAAAAATTTAAAACAAAGTTCTTTTTAATTCAAATTTTAAAGGATTTTTTTCACTTTTTAGAGTACTACCCTAACTAGGTGAAATTTCCCAAAAATAATTTGAAACAGAGATAGTTTCGCTTGTCACCAAAAAAACCAAAATTTTTGTTTGGGATCGTGAAAATTTTCAACCCTCAAATTTTATTTTTTGATCTTTGCGTTTTATGTGACTCAAAAAAAAAGGTTTTTTTTTCTTCATCTGACCCTTGCCTGTCTGTATGTCTCTGGGGCTCAAACGAAAACGATTTGAGGGATTTCTTTCAATTTAAATATATAATATGTTATATTGGGTTTAACATATATATATAATATATATAAAATATATATATATATATTTTAATATTATTTATATATATATTTTTATATAGGGTAACACCTTAAAGAGTTTTAGATTTCTTTTAAATTAAAATATTTAGATTTAAATTAGGTAATCCCTGGAGTATTTTAACCCCCCAAATTAGAGAGTTTACTGACAAATGATTTTGAAATACATTTTTAATATTTTTTAAAATTTTTTTTAAAAAATTGATTTTTGGGGAGTGTTTTGCTTGATAAATAAAATTGCGGGCATATACTTTTTTCTTGGGGAAAGGGCATATGTTTTTACTAGTTTAGTGTAGCTTAGTAAATAATTCTGGAAACTTTTTATTGGGCCAAAAAAAAAAGTTAGATCTGGCCCCAAATTACTAAAAACATTTAATTATAAAAAAAATCTAAATTTAAACCAAACCACTTTTGATCACTTTAAGTGATGGTTTGTTCATTGTTTTTTTTGGGCATAAATCTAGAGTAAGTGTATCAAAGCAAAGGGGAGGGGGGGGGGGGGGGGGAGCGAAAGGGGGGGATACAAAAATTTACATTTTAAATATAAGTTTAAATAAAGTATGATTTTTAAGTATTAAAGAGGCGCTTAAAATTAGTATTGCCCTAAGAACGAATATTTGTGATATTTTCAAAGATTTTTTGGGCAAATTATATAATTTAGAGGACTCAAAAATTAAAAAATGGGAATGTTTTTTAGGCCAGAAAAATCTAGAATCATGTGTCCTAAAATACTTTTTATTTTTTTTATTTTAAATCAATTTCTTGCGTTTTTTTAATCATAGTTTCTGTGAAAGGGGGCCAAAAGTCCAAGTTAAAGAATGTTTTCTTCAAAGGGCCCATTCATAATACTAAGTTTTACCTTATAAGTTCAGTCATAAAATGTTTATTTTATTTGTGCTTTATTAACTGATAAACAATATCAAAAACTTTAACATTTTCTTCATATTTAAGTGGCTGACACAAAATTTGTTTCATTAAATTTTAAACAAAATTGGGTTCATAAATAGTTTTAACTTTAAAGTGTTAGCAGTTTTTTTGGGTTTGTTTAGGATTGTGAAAAAAAGCACTAGTTTAAGGACCAAACTTTTTGTTTAAAACTTTTTTGTGTGCGTAAATTTAAAAGTAACCTTTAGATTTTATGGATATTTTGAGTTTAAAAAATTTCAAAATATTGAGAAACAAATTGGAAAAAAATTTATTTTTTTTTAAAGTAAAAAAGGGAAATAAACATGTCAAAGTAAACCGTCCTTTAAAAACAAAAAAAATGTTATTTTTAATAAATTTTAATTTAAGAAATTTAAGCTACTCTTTAGTGTGTTTGAAAAATTTGTACTTTCTAACAAACTTGTGTTTGTGGTTATTTTTGGGCCCAATTTTTTAAAATGTATAGCAAATTATCAAATAAAAATGTATTTTATGTTTGTTAATTAAAATTCAAAATTAATAAATGTTCATATTCCGTAACCCACAAAAAAAATTTTTTTATTTTTTTATACCTCCCTATTTCCTTACATTATTTTAAATTGTTACATTTGGAAAAAATTTTAATGAATGTTTTCTTATAAATTATTTTTTTCTTTTCCGGAAGTTAATATAATATTTAAAAAATATTTAGCCCCGGTCTTCTCCCCTTCGAGTTTACGTTTTAAGTACAAATTACCTAAGGATTAGGGAAGGTTAAAATAGGGGAAAGTGAACCCGCTTTTGGTGGAGGGAGAGGGGGAAAACCTTTTTGGGAAAAAAAAAAACAGTTACCCGCCCAGTTTCAACCTCGTTCCCGTCTCAGCAGTCAGCTAAACACGAAAGCGTGTTAGAACTACCCCACCGAGGGGGTTTTACCGGAAGTTAACAAGTAGGAAAATTACTACCCTCAAAAAAAAGGAAAGAATTTTGGTATTTCCATAAAAACTAATAAGCATAGCTCAATCCCAAAATTCAACACCCCACCCAATTCATTCTCTCTTTTCATTCATTGCCCACAAAACTAAGGGGGCAGAGACCTTTCAAGGAAAAAAAAAACCCCAACCCCCAGTTACAGTTGCCTTTTAAATTGAAGGTCATTTCGTTATTTCCAAGTAAACCCATTTTTAAAGATTCCCACCCTGACCAAAAAATTCTAAAATTAGCACAAAAATTAAAAAATTTTAGTTTGTCCCAATCGTAACACCCGGGTCCGGATGGTAAATGTTTTTTTGACCCCAATTTAAGGTAACTTGCGGTTTAGTACCTGGACTTAAAGTGTGATAGCCTTTTATGCTACTTATTTTTTATTTAAATTAACCAATGGAATGGGGCCTAGCCCCTTAAATATTTTAAGCCTTTTAAAAGGGATTGTGAGCCAGACTTTAGGCCAACTAAACATGAGTTTTTAGTGCACAGTGACCTAAAATTGGCAAAGGGACTCTAGACTAATTGTCTGTTGCATGGTATTGCGAATATTTAAAAGCGAAACTTAGGAAAATCTGAAAAAACCAACCCCAATGAATAAAAAAGAAAATTTGAAAAAAAAATTTTTGTAGGGCGAAAGTATGGGAACATGAAGAGGAAAAATAAAAACATCAACAAGGATCTAGCTAAAAGACAAAGGATGAAAGACAGATTTTTTCTTTTCAAGTTTTTTCCAAAAATTATGAAAAAGTGCCCCAGGGGTTGTGGAAAAAATGGGCCCTAAAAAAACTAAAATTTTCTCATCGTTAAAAAAAACAAATTCAAATGTCTTTGAAAAATTTTTAGGCGGGAAATAAAATACTACTTAAACAAAACAAATATCAAAAAAAATCTTCCAAACCAGGGGGATTAAAGTTACCCTTAATTACACACAGAAATTCAATGATATTGGGGCTTAAGATCTTTTTAAAATTTTTTTTAAGTGACTCGCAAAAACGTAAAAATAAAAAATTGTCTGGATTATGTTAATGAGGGAACTATTTAAAAGGGGAAGTAAGTTTGCAGGACTTCAAATCATTTTGTGAACAAGGTGTTAACAAAGCCCCCTACCCCAAATATGGTTCGACTAAATTGTTCTTTTAGGCAGAAAATACTTTAGGTGTTCATTTGCGTTTGGGGCCCCAAACTTGTATTTAAAATCCCCCTTAAGTCTTTTATAAAATCGTTCTTTTTAAAAAATAAATTTAAATTTTTTTCGAAGTTTTTATTGGGAAAAGACAAACCCCTTTATTTAATTTGTTTTTTACAATCAAGGTATCTTTTGAAGGATGAAATAATTTTAATCTTTGTGTTTGGAAGCATCAAATTTTAATCCTAAAAATTTATGTTTTTTTTTAAACAACTTTCCTTTTTAAAAAACAATTTTTACTGAAACCCAAATTTTAAATTTGATTTTTTCAACAGAACGAATGGTTTTTTTAAGACATTTTAGAAAAGTAAAAATGTTCGGCAAGTCAATATTTTTTTCTAAAGTGCCCTTGACACTTTAAAAGTTATCAGACCAAAATTAATATCCTCACAAACCGATGATCTGAAAAAAACATGTGTTTAGCAGCTGCATTTTTACAGTAAAAATTTAGGTTTTAATTTAAATGTTGACTGTCAAAGCGCTGTGAGCTGTCAGTCAGCCCAAAAAGCCATGGGGTACGTCTGGCCAAAACCCAGCTTAGGAAATTTTAAATCGGGGGTGCTAAATTGTTCTTTTTTGTGGTTGTTTCATGGTGTTACTCAACTTGACCAGGGAAATTTTTTCCAACATTTCCCTAATTATTTCCTAATTTCCTGACTTAAATATGTCCACCTTTTCCCCCCCTCCCCCTCCACCTCTCCCGGGTTTTTATGAATAATAATTATTTTAAAATTTAAACAAATAGTTTTTTTTTTGTAGCATGGATGTGCGCTGTCGAAAAGTGTATCATATAAAAAAGCAGAGCTTGATTCAAATTAATTTTGGGTTTTATCAACGATTGTGGCAGAAAACACTAATATTAAAAAAGAGGGGTTTTTTTAAACTTTTAAAAGGGGATTATCCAATTAAGGTTTTCAAGCTTTGCTCTCTTAATGAAGAAGTTCTCAAGCTTTTAACCCCGGGTGATAACTAATCTCTTTTTCTTTTCTTTTCTGTTAACTGTAAAAAAAATGATGATAGATTGAAAAGGGTTTAAAAAAAATTGGAAGTCAATAAATAGAATTTTAAATAAGTATTCAAAACAAGGGCTTTCAACCCAGATTTTTTCCCCATATTTTTTCATGTGCTGAACCCCGAGAAATGTCCAAAAAAACCAAGACAAATGGTCAGTTCCCTTGAATCCCCAATGCTTTTATTCGTAGAACCCCCCTGTCCCCCCAAATATTTTTAAAAAATAAAATTAAAATTTTGGCTTCTTTGAATTAAAGTTTTTGTTCAACTCTTGTTTTAAATTTTAATCATAAACTTTATTTTAAAAACACATTTGCTTTCAAAAAAGATTTTATTTAATGCATTTGTATATATATATTTTGCAATAATTTTTAATCTGTGACTTTAGAAAAAAAAGTTGTTGGATTTATAAATGTTTTAAGGTAAAAAACTTTAATGATTAGGATTTGTAAAAAAGTAAATTTTGATATTAAAAAACGAACGTATCTAAAACACTAAAACTGGAAAACTTAAGAGTGTGTAGAAAAGGCTTAATTCTTATGGGAGGGCCTTAAAGGTCAATTCTTTTGTTCCATAAAGGATGGCGCCCCCAAAACAATTTTTTGAAAGAAAGGCCTAAAAAAAAAAAATGTAAAACGGATTTTCCTTTTTAAACAAATAAAATTATTTTTTTTAAAAACATGTGACGTGAATAAACCTTCTTTCAAAATTGAAATTGGGGAGAGAAATAAAAACTAAACTTGGATAACTTGAATCCGCCACTTGAGGTAGTTTTTTTCTTCTCTTTTTTAATAAGGATAAACATTTGTAGGGAAAACTCAGAAAAATTCTGCTTTGTCCCAAATTTAATAAATAGATTCGTATTTCAGTTTAAAATACATACAAAAATTAAAAAAAGCTAGCTTTTTGAAGGTTTCTAAAAAACCCTACCACTCCACCCTACTCAGTCGACTGACTCTTTGGCCCAATCCAGGACAAAATCAAATACAAAAGTGGGGAATTTATTCTACAAAAAATTATTTGACCAGTTGTACCGTTTACTCGAAAGATTTCAGTCCCCCCTTTTAAAAGATTACATAGGGGAAAATTTAAAATAAAAGCCCTAATGTAATCCTCGAGGTGAAATATTTCAGCGTAAGTTAAATTACAACAAATTGGCAAATTTTATAAATACATAAATTTAAAATAAAAAAATTATCAAACTGAAACTCAGTAAATGCAAAATTGTTTATATTGTTTTAAGCTACAAGCTAAAAAGGAGGGAACCGTAGTTTTTTTTAAAACTAGCTCAACAAATTTTTAAATTATTTTTTTAAAAATACTTAAGAGGAGAGGTTATTAAACGCAAATTAAATTTTATGAGTCATTTTTGAGAATTTCACAATTTTTTTAATCCCGGGGTTTCACAAACTCACAGCATTGAATCTTTTCCCCTGACGTTTGAATAGTTTTAAAGTATTTTTTTTTTTAAATATCAGAGCTTTAAAAAAATTTATTTTATAAATTTTTATTATTTTTTAAAATCATTATTCATTCCATTTAATCTTTTTTTTTTCACAAACCCTTCCGCGCTATATTATATTCCTACTTTTAATATATTTTATGCCCTTTTGCTAAAAAAAAAACCCGTTATTGAAAAGAATTTACTAAAATTGTTTGTGTTAATGTCTTTCAAAAAATTTACTTTTTTTGCTATTTTTGTAAACTCCCGTTTAAAGCAAATTTTTAAAAATTTCAGTTTTGTTCATTTTTTCATATTTCTATTACATTATTTTTTGTTACTAAGATCTAGATAATAAAATTAACCCCTTTTTTTTTTGGTTAATCTATGGTTAGGTATGCTGTATAAAAATAATTAAGGTAAACTGAAATGCCCTTTAAAGAATAAATGAAGTTTCAAAACTTAAAAGTTTAAATATTTATTGTTAATGACAATCTGTTTTAAAAACGCCCTTTTTTTTAATTTTCCCCCAAAAAAATTTGTTTATAACATAAAAACTTTTGAACTGAAAAACCCAATTCTTGGTTAACTTATTTTTTGGGTTTTTGAAAGTTAAAAGAAAAATTTAAAAAGGAGTTTTGATTTTTTAAAATTAAAAAATCGTCATTTACTTAAAGGGTCAATATCATAGGTCTTATTTAGCCGAAGCGGGATAGATTGTGAAGATTATATTGTTTAATTTTTTTTGTAGTCATTCAGAAACATGTTCAATAAAAGGGGAGTCGGAAAGTGCGACTAAAAAAATTTAAAAAAAGCAAAATTTTGAAGATAAAAGAATTGGATTTTGGGAGCTGAAATCATGAAAATCTAAAAAACATACAAAAAAACCCCTCCCTTTCAAGTGACATATCCAAAAATATTTTGCTTATTCATTTTTTTAAATTTGGGCAGAAAAAAAAATTTTAATCTAGCCCAGGTGTGCCTTTCCTCCCCAAAAGGGGGTTTGTGGTCCCTGGCCTTAATTTTCTGATTTTCACTAATACAAAAAAAAAGTTATACCCTGGTTGTAAGTATTCAAATACTTTTATACTTTTTTAAAAATCGAAAAAACCCCCCTGAGCTATCAACTTTTCATCTGAAGCTAAGGTAAATTTTTTATCGGGTAAAAAAAATGTGTGTGAAAAAATACTCAAAATTAATGACACTTATTTATCTTTTAATACATTTTTTATATCAATGAACAATATTTTTTGACCAAAGATATTTTAAAATGGGCCTAGTGTCTAAATGATAAAAACAGCCTTTCCCAAATCAAAAAAACTTAATCCCTTTTGTTTAAAAATATCACATTAAAATTATAAAGGGAACAAAACAAATTAGGGTAAAATGTGTTTTGAAATAGGTTGAATAAATCACATTGTAATTTGAAAAAAAAATCAAAAAACTTTTCCACTCGTTCCTTTTTTTGGGAAGTGTTTGATGAAATAACACCCCTTTTTAACTAAACCCTATATCCCACTTGGGGGGGTTCTTAAAATTTGGGGCCCCATCATTTGCAGAAAATTTCGCAAGTCCCTACCTTTTAAAAAGTCCCCCCTTTAAAGAACAAACTTCACCTACAAAATATTTATGGCCCCTTTTTTTCCCCATGAATATCACCAGGGCCACGCATGGGGAAAAACCCCTCTTAGTTTTAAAGCCCTTTTCCCTGCTCCTTAGTTATAATTTGCATAATGAATTGTAATCATCATATTAATCTACGAATTTCTTACGCTGGATTGATCATATCGCCACGATAAGTAGAATTATCTGAATTTTTTACCTTTTTTTTTCCGAAATTCAATTACTTGTTCTTTTTTTATTTTCTTTTAAATTTTTAAATTTCCCTTTCTTCTGCCTTTCTCGCTGTTTTTTCTTCACTTATTTGAATTGCCTGCTTCACCTCATCTGAAGTGAAAATTCTGTGCACCCCAAATTTTTGTTTTTTTTTTTAATTAGTTTTGTTTTGTGGCTTTGGATTGTTCCAATAGAAACTGATAAATTTTTTCTCTTTTTCAGTTTAAATACTTGCCATGTTTCGTTAAGAACGAATTCACAAGAGAAGATGTTGACTGGCAAATTTCGCAAGTAAAGATTTTGCAAAAAGAGTTTTAAGCAACATTAATGTACAAAACAAAATCTGTTGGGGGGGCTATGGGCAGCCAGAACAAGAACTCAAAGGATTTCCGATCGGAATGCGGGAAAAGTCTCTTTTGTTCACTCTGGAATTCTTTGGGAAACAAAGAGAACAAAAACATTATTTCTTGCTGATCATTCAAGGATTCCACAATTGGGGGAAATTGGACCAAATAATTTCGGGGGACTATTTCCCAAATAGAAGGATAAATTTCCTTTTTCCCAAAAATCCTGCTGGGTTATGGTTTTTTCAAAACTCTAACACAAACTAATAAATAATCCTTACAAACTTTTTTTTTTTATATACTTATTAACTAAATTTAAAATTCTCTCGTTTTGCTAACAAAAACTTACATGTGTTTTGTGACCTTCGCAAATAGGAATGCAGATCATTCATTAGGTTACCGGGTGATGGCAAGAATGTTTTTTTTAAAAACTTTAAAAAAAAATATTGACAAAATATCCGTTTTTTGCAGCAGCTTTAAAATGATCTGGATAATTTCTTCTTTTTTACGAATTTTTGCCAAAATGTTTTTTCCCTAAAAAATAATTAAGGTGGAACCTTGCCCATAGCGGCTACTGTAGAAGGCAGAAATGTTCTCTCCCCCAGGAGGGCTTGTAGTTTTTGAAAAAAGGAAGGCATTTTCCTTCAAAAACTTTTGTCATGGATTATCCTTGTAAAACCCGGTCTCATTGCTTTTAAATGTGAGGTGTGTTTTTTTTCCCAAAACCCAGTTTTTCAATAAAACCCTTCAATTGGTCGAAATACAAAAATCCCCAAAAGGGGTCAAAAACCCCCTCTTCTATGATTTCGACACTCTGAGGTTTTTGTTTTGGGGCAAATTGTTCCGTTTCATGAATAAAGAAAGCAAATCATCTTTTGGGGTCTGGAATTTTTTCCCATTATATGTGATAATTTAAAACCCAAAAGTTAAAAAGGTATTTTAAAAAAAAAGAGTCCTTTAAACATGCTTTTTCCATTTTCATTACCCTTGGCCCTATTCCCTCAACTTAATATTAAAGACGTTGCCAAAAAAAATACAAGGGAAGAAGGAGTGCTACTATTTTTAATTAAATATAGCAATGTATTTAAAAAAAAAACAAATTTTAAAAATGATCAATATTAAATTTAGTCTAATGTGTATCTAACAATACATTTTTTAAAATATATTAAATGACAAAATTTATTTTTTGTCCAGGTTAGAAACATTTACATTTTTATTCCCAGACTAAAATTTTCTGTAATTATTTCAATTTTGCTTTTTCCTACTATTTCACCAATGCAAAGGGAAACTTGGATGGGGGCCAGAAACAGAAAAAAGGCGAGGAAGGGTGACACAGAAAGCGTTTCGGTAGGGACCGTATATGAAACCAATCCTAAAATTTTGAATGTGTGTAAAGAGGACAACTTCACTAAACTTGACCCTGAGTCGAGGGGAATTTTAAAAATTTTTGATTTACGTACTCCGTAAAAAAATGTGATGTATTTTAACATCTTTTTATTTATTTGATAACTTTTAATTTTTATTCCTCACCCTTGCTAACGCAGCCCCCAACAATGGTTAAATAAAAACCCTAAGGCAACGTAAGAAAAAACAACCAACGCACTAAATAATAAAAAAGTTTGTTTTTCCTATCGCTAAAAAAAACTTTTTTGAATAAACTCTAATAATTGTAAACCAAAAGGCCTTTTTTTTGCAAAAACCACGGGTTATGGGCCCAGGCACGTAACGATTTTAGTGCGTGATTGATTTTTTTAAAATAATTCATTTGGGTCGATTTTTTTTGGAGAAAACCCGAGAGAATTTTGAGGTTGGGACGACCCGCCCGTCACAATGGACTGAGAAATTATAACGTTGGACTTTGAAGGGAAAAGGAAACGGGAATACTGGCGATAAAACTGAGATTTTTTACGAGGTACCCCGGGGGCGACAGGAAATTTGAAGGCAGGTTGTAAAACCAAGGGCGTTTTTCTGTGAGCGAGCGGCAAAAAAGAGCGGAGTCCCAGCCATCGCTCGCGTTTTTAAATAAGGCAGCACCATGCGTTGATGTTTTTAACCGAAAATGACGGAAAGACACTTCAGAAAATAAGCGTCTCAAGTCAGCCCGGGGAGGTGTGGCTCGAATGCACAACTCTTCGACGGCGCCCCGAAGACAAGGTTTACAATTTATGCCTTAAGTTCTTTTTTTAGAAAAAGCCGTTAAAGATGATTTTTCCCGTACGCATGTCTAAAAATTAAAGAATTTGTGGAGCAATAAAGAAAGGAAATGATTTAACGACGCCGAGCAAAACCTCAAATTTGCCAGATTTATTTAGATCTGAAAAATTTTGGGTCTTCCCTGAAGATTACTTTTTTTCAAGTCGAGCGGGGAGTGAGTAAAAGCTGACGCAAAACCGACAATTTGCGAACCACTGTGTGTAAAGAAAATCCCTGAAAGGCAAAAAAAGTCATCTCAACAAAAACCCCTCTATGTTAATTCGTCAAAGCGCCAAAACAACTCCACAAGAATCAGCAAAAGGGTGCAAAAAAAATTTTTTGCACTACTGAAGAAAGAAAAATCACTAGAAAAGGTATGCAGGAAGCGAATCGCGGAGAAGCACTTGGCAAAAAAAGCCAAAACTGGAAAATCCGGGGAAAAGGGTGCAAATAGATCCTACTACGGTAGCCTCGACTGGAAGAACTTGGGGGGGGCAACTCCAAGTTTGGTATTGATAATTGGCAAAAAGCATTTTCAATAACAAAAAATATTTTTTAGGAGTTCGAGTCTTTTTCTAAAAACCCACATGATCACAGCGATGGCGTAAAGGGTTGGGGTTTTGGTAAAGGCACATTGAATCGAACAGAAGCAACGGCAAATGCAAACTACGTTGGCTGTGTAGGGGTTTTTTTCCGGATCCAGAGAATCTATTCTCATCCTGAGCGCGGATAAAAACGGAAAGCATTTTCATCTCGTCCTCCAGAGGTTTGCAACTTCACGCAACCCCCGGAAGTAAACGACTGGATTTCGTGAGCTTTTTGGGGACCTACAGGCAAACTAAAAGAACGTGAACGACTTTCACCCAAGAAGTCAACGCAACGAAAACAATTTTCTCCAACTTTACATGAACGATTCGGACCAGAACAAGCGACACGTAAAAATCCTTCTGGACAAGCGGGAAATTCATGTCAACTTGGACATGAACTTTGGAAGGGCGTCTTTGGAAAAGCTCATCGTCTGCCTTTGGTACGAGGTCTAAGACAAGGGAAAAGGGGGAGAGGGTCCACAAGTGTTTGCGGCCCCTTCAAAAGTCCTGTCAGGAACTTGTATTCGTCCTTTCAAGGATACTAACAAAGTTCGGACCATCTATTTTGAAAGAGGTCCGAAGTTGCGGGAAAATTTGGCTAAATTCGTTGGGGAATCAAGACTTTTGGACACAACATCAAAAAATGCTAAGCGACGGTTTGGCAAGGAATTCGAAAACAAGCATGTCAAAAATCCTAAAAAAGGAAGGGAATTTTTTCAACGCATTACGATGCCTACACCCCCAACAGAATGGCCCCCAGTAAAGAAAACCGCCCCCCGTGGTAAAACGCTCGGCAAGATGTTGTCAGGGAAAAGCTCCCTCAGATGCTTTGGGCCGAGATGATCAACACAGCAGCCTATGTTCCAACAGGACAGGCCCTTCCCGATTGATGGAAAACCCCCTACATTTGTGGCATGGCAGTAAACCGGGGTCTGAAACATCTTCGGGTGATCGGATCTACCTGCTATCCAAATTTCCCAAAACAACAAAGGAAGAAAGAGGTTTCCAAAAGCAATAAAAGGGAATTCTCAGGGAAACGACAAAGCGACGGCTACAGGATCTTCTGTAAAAGAGGAAGGAAGACTCATCAGATAAGGGTTTTTATCTTCGGGGAAAAGGGTTAGGAGCAAAAAAATCGACAATTCTTCCAAAAAAAGTCTCGACTTGCTGCTAAACCAGTGGATTAAACTTTGAGAAGTCAAAAGATGAGCCCCAAAACGCAAAGCGAGAAAATATGATGGTTTGGGATTTTTAGTACTTTTGATGAAGAAAAAGGGTCTAGTGAAAATTTCCAGTAGTGCTCCAAGCCCAGTGAAAAAAGCCTTCGTCAAGCGCCTTCGTAATCGTTCGCGCTCAAACCCCCGAAAAATTTACGGGACTTCGTGATGCTTCTCTTAGCCTCTTTTCGGGAACCTGGTCCTACAAAGAAGCCTTTGCGATCGGATCGCAAGACGTTGAAAGAAGCTATGGTCGAGATGAAAGCTCTTAAGGGGAAAAACAAGATTTGGGGAACGGGTTTGATCCCCCCCGGGAAAAAGAGCAATCTCGAATAATGGGTCTACGGATCAAAACCAACGCCGATGGATCGATTGATAAATACAAAGCCAGACGGGTCATAAAAGGGTTTTTCACGGGGAAAGGAGTGGACTCGTTCAAACCTTCAGTCCAGTTGAAGAACATCAACATAAAAACTTTATTTCAGGTTGCTGCCAACGAGAAAAACTAGCACAATTGACGTATAACAGCATTCCTCATGGTGCCCCCCCCAGGAAACCATCACAGCAGCAACCTAAAAAGGAATGGATGGACCCCAACCGGGTTTTGCTGCCTGAAAAAACTTTAGGATGAAGCAAGCCCCTCGATGCTGGAAAAAAAAGTTCCAACTACATCGTAGGGCGGATTCAAGGGGAAAGTAAGGGGGGGACCCTGTCTGTTCGTGAGCAAAAAGGGAAAAGGGGAAATGTTTTTCGTTCTTCGTTACGACGGACTGATTGCAGCTGAAGATGAGGAAACTTCAGAAGTTCATCAACGATCGAAAAGGAGTTCAAAATCCCCTCCTGCCGGCGCTTATTTTCTGGGTTGGAAATCACCCGAGAAAAGGAGGGGATCAATTAGTGGGGCCAGAAACACTACACGGAGACCAACTCGAGAGATTTGAATGCCAACTGCAAAACTGTATCTACTCCAATTCAAGGACAACGATGCAGAAAAAAGTCTCCAAAATCCTGACTTCCCCTACAAAAGTTTTTGGAGCATTTAGTTCTTGTGTGCGGCACACGACCAGACACGCTAGCTGTCGCGTGGTTTTGCCCCAGAACCTCGAAATCCAACCAACCGTGATGTTCAAAAGAAAAAAAAGGATTTGCGGTATCTGAGGGGAAACGCAGACTAGGGGATGATTAAAATCAACCTGGAAAAAGGTTTGTATTTGATTGTTTAGCGATGCGACGGGTGGTGCCTAACTACAGGGGCTTACCTCAGGATTTGCTCTGGGGGTACTCTGGGGCCCCTATTTGGGGAAATGGGGCAGCGAAAAGCCTCTGTTGCCATATCCAAAACCCCGAAGCTAAACGAGCTGCCAGGAAGCTGCGAGGAGTGCTGGGGCCCAAAAGCGGCTTTGAGCGAACTTGGCCATTGAAGTCGAACCTACTTGAAAGTTGAAAACGAAGCAGCCATCGGTTTTCACAAAATCCTGATTTTCATCGAAGAAAAAAACACTTTCGGACAGCATTTCTTTTTCGCAAATTTGGGGCACCGAGGGGGGAAATCAATTTTTTAAAAGTTGACACTAAAAATCAGTCGCGGACATTTTTAAAAAACCATTGTTTTCAGTTCATTTTTAAATTTTTATGTAACAAAATGGGAGTTTAACAAGTTATAAAATAAGGGAGATGTTGATGTTTTTTAACTCTTTTTATATTATTTGAAAAAATTTATTTTTATCTCTACCCTTTGCTAAGCAGCACCCCAACAAGGTTTAAAAATCAAAACCCCTAAGGAACTGTAAGTAAACAACCAAGCACAAAATTAAAAAAAAATGTATCGCTTCCTATCGCTAAAAAAACGTTTTGAATAAACTCAAATAATTGTGAAACCAAAAGTGCCTTTTTATTGAAAAACCAACAAAAAAGTCATTAATTTCCCGGGCCCCTGATTAAATTGAAATATTTTATCATTTTTTTAAAACGTGATGTGAATACGTTTCTATTTCGTGGTTTTTTTCCTTTTTCCCTTATTTTATAAATTATTTGCTTCTATTATTTTTTTTTTCTTTTTATTAATTTATTATATTTTCGTTGTTTTATTGGGAATTTATTATTTTAATGTTGTTTAGTTGAAATATTCTAGCAGACAAGGGCCCGGGTCCAAGTTCTAGGCTAAATACTGCTTTTTAGCTATTTAGTCTATTGACATTTGGGGTTTTTTTTTTAAGAAAGGGGATTCTGACATCACTAGGCGTTATAAGTGCCAGTTTTTTAAATCCGCGTTCATTCATGTTGACAGTGATAGAATGGTATGGATGATAAAGCCCTACAGGGGGGATTTCTGTCCCCTGAGAACCCTTTTCCTCCCCCCTTCCCCTTTTCAAGAGCTCCCGGCCTAAACACATGCCACCTCATGGGACAGAATAAAATCGGTATCCCCGCAGTTTCAACCCAAAAGGTAATTTCCTAGCCACAAAAAACGGGGAAAACGGATTAATGCAAGAAATAAAAAGGCTTTCTTGTGTATCCCAATATGGGAATTTTTTAAGAAAACCCTTTCAATTGCTTTCCACGGGGGCAAACTTGTCTTCAAAAGCCACCCCTTTGATTGGACAAATTTCACTAAACACAGATTTTCTCCTTGTTTCGTTTTTTCCTCTTGTAAACAACTTTTTCCCGGGTCCAAGAACTGGATATTACCTTTTGGCAAGTAAAACTCTTGTAGGCATAAAATTTGGGGATTTGGAAATATAATATAAAAGGCTTGTGTTGATGAAAGTTGTGGGTACAAAAAAAAAAAGTTTTATGAAATTAAAAAAAAAACCGTGGGGGATCAAATTTTGGATGATTTGTGTTCTGTATAATTTTGTAGGTTTTTTTTACATACAGAGGCCGACCCAAAAGAATATAAAATGATATTAAAAAAAAAAGGTATGGGTACACTGTTGTCATGAAATTTTGGAGATAGGTGGGTACCTCAAAAAAGGGTTACCATGTTTTTTTGAAATTTTTTTATGTCTTTCCCTTTTAATGTGTATTTCTCAACTTGCACCTCCAAATGGAAAAAGTGAGGAGAAACGAAAACTTTTGCCACAGAAATTTTCAAATCTAAATTTTTGTGGGTCAAAGATGTTTTTAGACCCGTCCATTTCCGCATGTGTTTTCGGGGGGGGGAAAAAATCTAAAAGGAAAACCCTGTTCTTCTTCTCTCCGTTTTGCAACCACGATAACAAGAAGTTCCAGAAATGGGGCGGGGCCCAAATAGAATTAAAAAACCCCGAAGTAATAAAACCTAAAAAACAGTTTTGGGGGGGTATTGACACATCTGACATGATGCTCTACACTTACCTGATGAAAGGCGAACTTTGGATTGGACTAAGAAGGTACTTTAAAACATCATAGCTAAATGGTGTTAAATATTATAGCTACTTTTTTTTTAAAATTTAAAGTACCGGCCCGGCGAACAAAAACATGTATCATTATCAGTGCGATCATGGGGTTTTGGGGGAGGAGTGGCATCCGTAAAAAACTTTGGGGGCGGGTAAACAAGGACCCAGAGGAATAAGAAAACCCCCGACAAAGGAGTCTCAATGTAACCAAGGAAAAAAGTAAGGAGAGCCAGGAAATTTTTAACAAATGTAGCAGGGAATTCATGGGGGTGTTTACTCAAACACAGAATGCTGACTCCAATTTGAAATTATAATGATTTTCAAAAAGTTATTAGTTCAGAGTCAGAATAAGTTACAAACACCAACTAGTATAAAATTTTTACAGAAAAAAAATTTTCTTTTCTTGAGGGGACTGATAAAAAAGGGAAGCAAAAAAAATAAAATTATTTTTTTTTGAAAAAAAAAACTTTAATTAAATTCTTAAGATTTAAAAAAAATTTAAAATTTTTTTACAAAATAAGGTAGTGAATAATTTATGAAATTTTTTTTTTTTAAAATCTACAATGTGTATGGAAAAGTGTGATTTTTTTCATATTAAACTAAAAAAACTTTTTTTTTAGAGAAAATTTAAAATGTTTAAAGGAAAAATATGTGGAAATTTTCCCTGATTGTTTTGGCTTAGCTAGTAAAAATACGTGAGTGCAAAGGGGTTTTAATTGGTGAAAGAGTAACAACGGTGGGAATAAAAAAAAGGTAAAGAATTGAGGACCCCAATTTTTTAAAGTTTTTGTTCAATTATATTTTTTTTATATTTGAAAATAACTAAATTTTTGAGCTTTTTTTGAACATTTCTTGTCTTCGTCTTCGCATTTCTCCTTCCGAACCTGTGCCTGTCTTCATGTATCTTTGCGTTTGGCTTTTTCCCCGGGGGAATCGGGAGGGACGGGGTTGTGTTATTCGGTGTACACTATTGAAAATCCTTTTTTTATAGCCAATGCACTCGAAAACAAGTTATTTAATTCAAATATTTTGATTACAAGAAAAAAAAAAAGTCTAAAGCCTGAAACACACGACACTTGCTTTGTACTAAAAATCAGTGTGCTAGTTTGCCCCTAGATATCGTATACTAGTAGTAAATGAAAGGGGGACTGAGTTTTCACCCTGCTAGTTTGGTATAGGTTCTAGGAAAATATTTTATAAAACCTAAAATTTTAAATTTTGGGGGTCAGCATGTTTAATTATAATAAAGATTTAAAAATTATGAGGGGAGTTGGGAAAAAGAAAAATAGACAGGGGGAGGTTGGGGAAAGACAAAAATAATGGTTCAGGTGCAAAATATATCCATTCGGAGGTTAGGAAATTACTTTCGGGGTTACACAAAGTTTGTATCCCCAAATTTGTATTCATTTTTTACAAGTGGTCAAAGGTCCCAACCCATGGGTGTCAAAGTACGTACCTTTGATTCCAAAGTTCTTTTTTAGGCCTCCAAACTTTAATTTAAAAAAAAACCGGCCCAAGGTTGCTTTTACAAGTTTTTTTAGATTAAAATTGGGTCGGAACACAGTTTTCTTTTTTAGTGACTTTTTTTTTTAAAATTTAAATGTAATTTTATTAAAATATTGTATCGTCCTTTGGGTATTATAAAAAAAGGATGTTTAGAATTTTTCTGCCAACAACAAAATCACATCCGAGGGGACCATGTTGGCGTCATTTATACCATTTCCTACCAACATTCAGGCGCATTTTTGGTTTTTGAATTACTTACTATGTCAAAATACGAAAAACCCCGTGTTCAAATCCCCCAAAAAATAGTATGGTACCCATACCAAGTGGCAGAAGGGGGGAACTTTTTTGATTCACCGACGTAATATGAGTTTTAGCTAGTTTAGCAGCACCGGGTTTTTTCAAGTCGAGCTAGTGTCGTGTGATAGGGATTTTAGGTAAGTTTACATCTTTTATGAAAAAATTTAAATTTACCAATTAAGTTTCTTTAATTTTTTTATAAAAAAAATCTGTGGCGGGTTTAAAAAGGGAACAATACCGACCGAGTGGCCAAAATTTTGTGGGATAGTAAACTTTGGGATAAAAGGGGGTCAAGTGGTCAGCACCTCGAGCCTCTGCCCTTAATCTAGTTTTCAAAACCCGAGTGCTATTTCTTTATTAAAGTGTCCTCATTTTGTCCTCCGGGGCGGGTTTCAGCCCATTCCGACCTATGAGTATGAAAAAAAAAATTGATCTTTTTTTTTGGGGTTTGAACTTTGTTAAAACCTTCAACTTTTCAAAAAAAAAAAAGCTTCTTAAAAAAAAATAAAAACATAATTTGTGTTTTGTCAACAGGGTAACACTTTACAATATTAAATAGTTATTTTTGGTTTTAATTAATATTTATCGCAGCAGTCTTATGACAAAAGTATGAATATAAAAAAGTATTTTACCCTATGTCTGTATGTGGTTTGGGCCATGATTATAATTTTTGATAATGATACCCCACAAATTTTTGGACTTTTTTTTATTTATTCCCAATAAAATGGTCTATTAAAATTTTGACAATTTAAGAACACCTTCAGTTTAAAATTTTTATTTTTTTGGGTTGTTAATGTACACTTTCGAACTAGATTAATCACACACTTAAAATTTATAGGCAAAAATTAAAAGAAAGACCCAACCTTTTTTGTCCTAAAAGGTTTTTCACATAGTACCTCCTAAGTGATTAATGGAACAGCATGGTTTAAAAAAAATTTTTTTCTTTAACATGAATTTGATTTTTTATATTTTAATCTTTTTCATAAAAAAATTTAAAACTAAAAACCAACCCTTTGGGTTTTCTTTCTTTTTTGCACAGATTATTTGCACATTAAATCCACTCGGGTGTTTATTGCTGTGGCCGATACAGGACATATATTTCAGGTTCAGGGGAGGACTGTTTTTTTTCCCTGTTAAATAGATTTATTAGCTTTGACTGTAAAAATATTCAAATCCACAAACTTGTCTGAACACAAAGAAAAATACATAATTTTTTAAAATAAAAAATTTAATTGATTATTTTTTCTTAATCTCTTCTATAGGAGTTCTCGAAGTTTTAAAAATTTTTGTGAAACAAGGTCAAAGCCCCTTTTCTTTGCTTAACCACAATCATAAACCTTTAAATGAAGAAAAAAACTTGTTTGAAATTTTAGACAGATTTAAAAATATCCCCCAAATATAACTTATAAAGACATTTTATTACTTTTAAAAATTTTCCCCGTACCAAAGAGTATTTTTATCATTAGGTTTTAAATTAAACATCCCAAATAAGATCAAGGCTGCAGAGTTTGACGCAACTCTTTATTTTTATAATGAACTCCTTTAAAATAGCTAAACTATGTATAAGTAAAAAATGTACTGCAGTAAAAATTTGCTTCAATCAAATACCTTATGAAAGCGCCTTTGACATTGTGATGTAATTTAAATTAAAATTTGTATGCCTATACAATTACAAATTTATTAGTTGAAAACAATAAAGTATAACATTAAATGATATTTTTAAAAAATAAGGGTTTTAATTAAAAGTTTTTTTTTTTGAACCCACCCGCACCTTAGCTCGTCAGTGCATGGTCTAAATCTAACCAAGTAATTTGGCCAATATTATTTATAATTTGTTTGGTTTGGACACAAAGCTTATTTATTGTTTTATTCACTTAAAAAAATTTTAATATTCCCAGCATTTCACGAAAACTTTTATCGAAATAGTTTCCCAAAATGGCGACAGAAAATTAACCATGTGGTTGAACATGATGGTAAAAAATTTTTTTACAATGAGCAATCCCCAAATTTGAGAAAATATTTTATTCTTTTAAATATTTCATTCGTTTAAATATTTCAAAATAAGATAAAAATAATTTAAACTATTTTTTTGTAGTAAAAAAAATAAAAATTTTTCTTTTTTTCTAAGAAATACAATACCTTATTAAAAGGTATTGAGGTGTGAACTATTTTATACAAAACAAAAACGTTAAAAACAAGAAAAAGTACTTTTAATTATTTTAAAATTTTGTTTCGAGTTGTATAAAAAGAAATTTTTTAAAAAAATTAAATAGTATAAGAAAAAATTAAGTTTCATTATTTTTAATGAAATATTAACAGGTAAAAAAAGATTTTTACATTTAAAACAAAAAGTGACTTTTAAAAAGTTTTTGGCAACCCAAAACCTAAAATATGTTTTTTGAACGTCATCCAGGTAAAAACCTTCGTGAACAGCCTTCCCCCGGTTGCTGCCAGAAAAGGAAAAAAAAATTGGTTCTGTAAAGTGAAAAGTTTATGAAGATTTTTGGGCCCCCCAGCCAGTACTGTCTAAAATTAAGTGGTTGTAAAAATCACCTTTTGGGGTTTTTTGTGTCATGCTAGCTATTTTATACCACCCCCTTTTCCCCCAAGGTTTACAATTCTATTTTCTCAAATCTTTCTCTCCTTTCAGTACAGTGTTAGTGATTTGATATTGACAAAATATAGATATTTGAGTAAGAAAAAAATTTAAAGAGAAGTTATCAATTTTCCAGTTTTTATTCTTTCATTTGCGATAAAAAAATAAAGGCAATAATAAGACAAGAGAAAAAATTTAAAATGTCGGGAAAAATAAAGGAAGTAAAAAGGGAAAAAAGTAGGTAATTAAAATTTTTTCGATTGGGAAAAGGTACTGATATTAAAAATATCAAAAGGTTGGGATCGATACTAAAAATATCTGCTATTGTAAATTCCCCAGTGCTAGTTTAGTGTCCGTTTAAAGTTTAAAATATTAAATCATTTCAAAAATCAAAACTTTTTATCTAGATATGACTTTATTCGTTCACGTAAGTTTTTACCTGGATGCAGTTCGAAAATCATTTTTTTGGTTTTGGGTTGCAAATTGTAAAAAGAAAAAGACAAGAAACAATAACAGAATAATTACTTTAGAATTTAAAAAGGTATTAGGCTTTAAGAAGTAACTAAACGAATACTTTTTGGTAGGCTACTGTCCATGTCAATGTAAGAAAATTTTTGTTTCTTGCAATCTTGAAAAGTTTGGTTAACCAGGTGCAATGGAAGATAGTTTTTAGTCTTAAGTCAGCCCCAACATTAAGCGTTTCCTTTCAACTTAGCAGGGAAACCTTTTTACAATTGTTTTTTGTGGGGAAAAAGAAGCAGGGGCTTGACGGCACTGGTGGCGGGCGGTTCAGGGTACTCTGGGTTTTACAGGTCCCCAAGTTTGTGAGGGATTTCTCAAAAAGTGATTTTTGTGCTCCCTAGATGCCCAATTCGATAAATTTTATCACCAAGGATCTTTAGAGGCCGAATATCAATCCCGATGTAGCAAAAGAAAGGGTTCCTAAACCCTTCCTTTTCTTTGACAGGCTCTGGAAAATATTTTTTATGCCATCTTGCCCAAAATTTTTATATGGTTCTGAAATATTGCACTAATTATAAACGATTCTTTTCCTGCAGCTGCAAAAAATTTTTAAAATGCAGAAAAAGAACTTAATCTCATGATAAGCCCTTTCTCCAAAGTTTTCTTTTTTGCGATTGGGTTTTTTTTTAGCCTGCACTTAAAAAATGTTTTTCCTTTTGCCCCTAAAGTGACAGGTTTAGGGGTGTTTAAGAAGCTGAAAAAAATCGCTGGATCTTGACCTCCCTACCACTAGTTTATTCATTTATCATGAGGAAGGAAGATCTTTATTCCCTCCCCCAACTTTAAAACTTGAAAGCCTTTCCCCCTTGCAACCCCAAACTACTTCTAGGTGTAAAAGTAAAAATTTTTTGATCAATTCCCCTTTTTTTCCCCCAATACATTAAAAAATTTGAGCGTTTCATAACCGTAATTTAATTTAATAACCCCATTTTAACATTTTTTCAGCAATTCCTGTTCAAAGGCAAATCCCTTTTTTTGTTAAAATTCTCGTGGATAAGTAGTGTGTTGTTTCCAATTCAGGGAATTCAACTCTTTTACCTTTTTGTAAAAACCCTTTTTTTTCCCCCCCAAAGCTGGTGCCCCTTGGTTTTAATTTGATTTAGAGAGAGAGTTAATTTTTTTGATGTGTGGTAAGTAGAATCTAGATTAAGTAGATTCCCTTTTTGTGCGAAGATCCGGTGGGCAGTAACCAAAGGCCACCTGGAGTTTGGGGGGTGGGTGTCTTTTATGGATTCTAAGAGCCAGTTGAGTTTGAGGGATGGGTTTTTTCATTAAGTGTGCAAACCATGAGAATAAAAGAGGGGGCCCGGTGGTTAAAGCACTCCCCTTTTAGGAAAAAACTTTGCGGACTAAAAAGGGAAAAGCGCAAAAAAGAAAGGCAATTGTACCCCCCTTACATAATAATTATGAAAAAAAGGGGGGTAACAGAAAAATGTGATAGTTTTAAAATTAATAATGAAAAAATTAAAAAAATATTTAATTTAAAAAAAATAATAAATGTATAATAAAATAAAAAAAAAATAAAAAAATAAATATAAACAAACCCTCAGTATTGACTCAAAACGCATTTTTCCTCCAAAAGGTGTTTTAAAAATTTTAAACATTAACTATATCAAAAATGTTTTCTCCCATTCTGTGAAATTTTAAATATAAAAAAAAATCAAAGTCATTGTGAACTTTATTTTTTATAAATGTATTTTACATTAGCTAAAAGTTGAACAATCTTTTATGTCCATGCTTTGTCCTTTTTAAAACCAAATCCCCCTACCCTCCACAGGGGTGATTAATTTCTCCTCAACATTAGATGCCGAAAATGTTATGTACGCTGAATTTTATCATTCAAAAAAATAACTTGTCTATTGCTTCCCGCCCTTTTCCCCAATCATAATATTTACCCTCAATTTTTGTGTGGCTACACAAGTAAACCCTTGACAGTTTTTTTACAAGTAAAGCCATTGGGAAAGATTTGGTGCCCATTAGTTTTTCTCTTTCCAAACCCTAGAAAAAAAAGTCATTGATTTCTGTTTCAACATCACTTTTCTTTGTTTTAAAAAAATTCAAAAGTTTATGGACTAAAATCTGATGTCTTTTTTGAAAAATCCGTGGAATTTTGAGGTTTCATCGGTCGTTTGCAATGTGTCAAAAACCAAAAACACAAAGAGGGTTAGGTGCAAGTTCATCATCAGTCCAATAAAATCCCTTTTTCAGGTAATCTTTATAATTAGTATTTTACATATTTTTTTTGTTTTTTTTTTGCACTAAAGAGCAACTGGCTTGAAATTATCGTCAATAATTTTTGTTTTTGTAGGCCATGGGAGTCGTATCGCTTCCACTAATATTCCGTTTTAATGAAAACCCCCTTTTAAACCCCCGATCCATTTGAAATTTTAAATTACAATTAACAAATAATAAAATTTAAAAAAGTGGCCATACAAAATTTAGGGAAATCCCCCAAAACACAAAAACATATAAGAAAACTAACTACCCAAAATAAAGGACTGTGGATATGAATGCAAATTAGTAATGTATATTGTACGACATTTTTCGCGCATTTTCCTTTATGGCTTGAGCAATGGGGTGGAGTTAGACTCTCTTTCTTTGTGGGGTAAAAACCCCTGTACACAAAAATTATCTTAAAGTTGCATTCTGCGTGCTACAAATACAGATTTTCCATAGAAAATAAGAAAACTTCGCGACCACTCTAACCTAGCAAAACTGTTTTAGAAACCCTGGTTAGAGATGATGGGAAATTTTTTGAAAAACCCCATCGATACACTTGACCGGGAGTGGAACCACAAATTTTCTACAACGGCGACTCAGACACCTGACGGGGGGAGACCCCAATCTCTTATCAACGGCAGACTCAGTACACCTGACCGGGGGTAAAACCCCAATCTCTCTATCAACGGCGACTCAGTCACCTGACCGGGGGTGGAACCACAATCTTCTATCAACGGGAGATCAGTACCCTTGACCCCGGGGAACCACAATTTTCTCTATCAAGGCAGATCAATACCTGACCGGGGTGGAACCACGATCTCTCTATCAACGGCAACTAGTACACTGACGGGGGTGGAACCACAATCTCTTATCAACGGCAGATCAGACACCTGACCGGGGGTAACCCAATTCTCTATCAACGGGAGACTCAGTACACCTGACCGGGGGTAGACCACAAACTCTTTTCAACGCAACCAATACACCCGGGCCGGGGGGGGAACCACAATTCTCTATCAACGGGGAGACCCTAACCTGCCGGGGGGAACCACATCTTCTATCAACGGGAGACTAGTCACCTGCCGGGGGGTAACCCCAAATTTCTCTACAACGGCAGACTCGTACACCTGACCCGGGGGTAGACCCAATCTCCTTTTTCAAAGGCAGATCAGTACACCACCGGGGGTGGAACCCCAAAACCTCTATCAACGCAACCAATACCCTACCGGGGGGGGGAACACGATCTTTCAACACGACTCAGTACACCCGACCGGGGGGGAAACACAACTCTCTATCAATGACAGACTTTAGTACACCGAGGGGGGAGACCACAATCTCTTATCAACAGCATTTAGTACACCGCGGGGGGAACCCCAAACTCTCTATCAACGGGAGGCCAGTACATTGACCGGGGTGGAACCAAGATTCCCCATCAACGGGGAGTCTTGTTTATTGTGGGGGGATGCCTTTTTACCAGTGGCCATTAAAAAGTAATCTTTGCACAAAACATTTTTTTCTCAAGCAAACAGTGAAAAATTTTTGGGTTTCTGAAAACTGCCTTCCAAAACTAAAAATTTTCTGAAGTGCCCGCGTGCTGTTTGTTGCCCCTTGCTCCCGGGTGACATATCTCTAAATGAAAAATTTTTTAAAAAATACCATTATTTTACAAACAAAAAATTTTTTTCTAGGGTTAACTTTCCCCATATAATATATATGTCTGTTTTAAAATTGATAATATCAGTAAAACCTCAAAGGGCATTTGTGTAAAGTTGTGCAAATTAAAAATAAAAAATTGGAAAAGCTATTAATGTGACTGTATGTCACATAGGAATTTTCTTTTCAAACTTTCTACACAAATAAATTTATTTTTAGGTATTTTCTTTGACCAATGATTACGCTTGAAGGTTTTTTATTTGTACTTTGGGTTGATGGAACGGGGAAAGGGTTTTTTTTTCAGCTTTTTTGTACAATTTTAATCATTTGCAGCAATTTTTTCTTAGAAAAAAAACTTTTTAAAAGGGGACAACACAAGGTCTGTTTCAAAAATTTTTTTCCCCTTAATTGGATAACTTTACAATCTGCTTTAATAAATTTAAAACAGTTTTTGACTGGTTGTATTGAATCAAAAAAAACATTTTCTTAGTAAAATTCCAACCAAAGCATTATTATTCAAAATCAAAAAAAACCAAAATTTGGGGCAACTTATAAGGGATTTAAATTGGTTTTTGTATTTTAATTACATTTTTTTAACTAGATTTCAACTAAATACATTGTGATAAATGTAGCATGGAATAGGAACAAAGAGGGTGGAATTATTTCATTTTATTTTTATAATTTTCTGAAAAATAAAAATTTTTTATTGATACGTAAAGTGGGGCACTTTGCAAACAAAGTACAAAAAATTTAAATGTGATACTCCCCAAAATTAGCATATTGCCTTATTTTAACATGTTGTGCAAATGTCATTAGGTTCAGATATACTTTTTTGATAAATGAATTTGAAAAGGTTTAGAAAAGGATTTTTTTTTTTTCCATTGCCAAAAAACTGCAAAAAAATTTCGGGGCCCCTTTTATGTGACAAGTGCATACTAAATTAAAAATTTTAAAGTTAGTCTTGGGAGTTGTTTATTAAATTATTTTGGTTTATTGGGTACCTTTTTAACTATCTGAAAATAACATTTTTCCAAAAAATTTACAAATGGGAATTTTACTACTAGAACACACACTTTATTAGGAAAAAAATGATTTTAGTGGAAATATTTTATTTTGTTCTTTCCTTGTTTAGAAAAACATTGAAGTGTAAAAATGGATTTTTTAAAAAAATGGTGTGTTTCACTTTTTTTTTAGTGTATTTGAACTGGTGCGCAAATATAGGGGTAAGCTCTTTCCCGGCACTTTAAAGGTTTCAGTGAAGAAAAAATTTGAAACACACATTTTGGATATATTGTAAAAACAGAAAAATTATAGGAATTTAGGGTTATTTGAAAACATTATTAGGGGACCTATTCTCATGATAGTGTTTATTTTTTTTAAAATGGGTCATTTTAGCGATCCCAAAATTTGGGCATTTTCCTGGGGAAAATGATTTTTTGTTTATCACTTAGATTCCCAATTTTTTTTTAATGTAATACAGCTCTTTTACTAAAAAAAAAAAGCACTTTATTGATATCAAAACTATTTCTACAGTATAAATTTTTTTTTAAAGGTAAATTTAGTTTTTTAAAAATTGGCGGAGGGAAAAAAGGGCAGCAAGCACTAAAAATAATTTAATTAAAAGATTGCTATGCCAATGTGTTTATAAAAACCCCACCTTTGTAGTGAATGTTCAAAGTTGTCCTCATTTCCTACTCAAAGTTTATTACTAGTTTAATGAGTGTATCACAGTGCAAACTACGCCTTTTTTTAACATCCATGAGCCCAAAAAAAAAACAAACATGACCTCTTGGTGTATTAGGCCCTTTTAAGAAACAAAAATTGTTAGATTCTTAAAATACCTGGGGGGGTTTTCATGAAATAACCCAAAAGTTGTGTCAAAGTTCCCCTTTTACGGTACAATTAAAAAAAGCAAATTTCTAATTAAAAAAAATTGTATTGTAAAAAAAGTAAAAAAATTTAAACAAAGAATTTTTGAGCAAGTATTTTAAAGACCTAAATTTCATGAAACTAGAAAGTTTTACTCTTGGAAGGTTAACTTTTGTTCTATTGAGAAACACTGTTTATAATAATAAAATTTTTGATAGGCTTTTGCATATTAAATATTTGGGCCAGTTTTGACAAACTTTTGAATATTTGTGTTTAAGTACTAACATTCTTCTGGATTTTTGGAGTTTTTTTTTTTAAATTATAGACTTATTTTACAAATTTAAATTTTTGTTTTTTGGAAAATTTTTTGATTGTTTTTTTGGGAAATTGGAAAAATATTATGAAAAAAAAAAAAAAAATTTTGGTGTTTAAAAAGCATTTCTAATGACTGTACGGCACACTTTTTCTAAACCTCTTAAAACTTTGTCAGACACAACACAGCCCCCCCCGTTTTTTCTTCACTGTTTAAAGGGAAAAACCCCATTTCATCAAAGTTTAAACTTTTCAACCATGCCAGGACACAAACTCGGGACCCTTAGTTAGTAAACAAACAATGTAGGGAACCACCCTTGGTCTATTCTCCTTTTACCGGTCAGTATTTTTTGAAGAATTTATAAAACATGTCTTATAGCTTTATATGTTTGTTGTTTTTAATATTTTACAGGGAAAAAAACAAAAGCAAAATGAAACGGTTTGGGAAGAGATATCTTAGAAAAGTAGCTATGTGGGGAAAAAATTGTTAGACCAGTCGAATGAAGGGTGCAAGAAAATTTTGGGTTTGAAAATGTGTTTTTTGGGTTTGGGTAAGTGAGAATGTATCGAATGATGAAATAAATATGAAAATAGAGTATGTGGATTAAAAGGATGGCCCCTGTGAGACTGCTAAAAGTTGTTGACAATGGTGAAAAAAAGAAACATTAAGAGTTTTCAGAATAAAAGGCATGATACTGATGTATGGAGTTGTTGAAGTGAAGGAGATACAGGGTAGGGGGAAATATGGAAAAAATGCGATGGATTTTAAATATGGAGTTTTTTTTTTAGCTCAGTAGCCCTGTGGGTTCTTTGGGCTGCTGACAGTTCACAGCTGATTCTGATCGTCAAATTTAGGTTATACCTAAAAATTTTTACTGTAGAAGTACAGCTGCTAAACACCATGTTTTTGCAAACATATGGTTCGGTGTAGGTAACATAATTGGTTTTTGGGAACTTTTCAAAGCCGTCAGCTGTGAGCGGTCACTCAGCACCAAAGAAAATCATGGGGGTACTGTGTTTCACAGTTTTTTGCCCCCTCTAAGGGGGTTTTTAGAAAAGGTGCTGGCCTTAACTTCCCCAAATAAAAAATAAATATCAAAGGGGGAAAAGCGTTTATATAATATTATTTACTTTATTAATAGGTAAACAAAAAGTTGGTTGGGGAAAATTGAATAAAAAATGTTTGTTTTAGGTATTTTTTATTTTTACTTTCTTGTACCCCCTAAATTAAAATGGTTTAAGCATGTTAAACAATAAGCACAATATCTTTAAATAGATAATAGGGCCCCATTATAAATGTTTTTAATACTAACTCTAAAACCCACAATACTTTATTTCTATGCCTTAATCTTTGTGTGTTGATGAGAATAATAATCCACTTTGGTGTTTGGTAAAAAAAATCTTTTTTTATATTAAATTTAAGAAAAAATATTATGTAGGCCCATTCCCACTAATATAGTTACTGCTCTCTTTATTAAGCTTATCTAGGGTGGAGTGTTTTTTGGGGTTTAGCCAAAGCCTATGCCCTTTAAAATACGAACTTTTAAACAATAGATAAATTTAAAAGAGAGGCAGTGGAAATCCCAGCGAAGAAAAAAAAAGCGTAAAAATCCCCACTGAAAGGAAAGCATAGAATGAACTTTGGACAGAGACGGGGGAAATCCTATTCCATGGATAGTGCTACTTATGTTTATGAAAATTATTTTAATTTGTAACAGTAAAAAAATTTTTGGCATTCAAAATAGCTATTAGAACCTTTAAATTAAAAACAAATACCTACCAAACCTTAAATAAAATCTTACAAAATAATCGACAAGAAAATTTACCAATGACAGAAATTTAAAAGGTTTAAAAAAGAGAAAATTAATTGTAAAAAACCCAAACAAGCACTTTAAACAGAAAAGTCAATATTCAAAATTTCGAGACAATGAACTAGAGATGTGTCGTTCGCGAACGAATGGTTTAGATGAAAAGGGTCCCCAAAGCGAAATAATCGAATGGTTTTACCTTTTAATGTGAATATTCAAATTTGGGGGGACACAAAACAATCGGGAGAATTGGGTGACCTCGGTCGCAGAAATAAAGGTTAAAAAGTTTTCTTTCTTTTTTTCAGCAAATCCCCTCTGCGTCCCCCCCTTTTACAAGTCAAAAACCCAAACAATAAGCAACAATTCTCCTGTAGGGGGATATTGGATAAAGGCTCAAAAGGTAATACAATGATCTAAAGAAAATTAAGATATTTTTAAAACTATCACTACCCCGTGGTCAAGGGAGCGCATCGACCCTTTGGCCCTTGGCTGAAAACCGGGCCCCACTCATTCTATCTGGCCAGCAAAATATTTTAAAATTTTGTAATAAAAAAAAGACTAATTTCTATTTGAGAAACTATATTTTAATTTAAATACAATTTTTATTTTTATTTTATTGAATTTATCAAAGCATCTTAAATTTTCCCAATTATTTTCACAAAAAAGCACGCATTGAAAACTAATTTTACTAACAAAATTTAATTTTGCTTTTAAAAAAACCCTTTTTATTTCAAAAGAAAAAAACTAGATTTTCTAAAAAATTTTAAAACTTTCCTTATATTTCCCCCCCTACACTTAAACCTTTTATTTGCAGCAAGGTGTGATATCAATTTTGTGTAAGCACTTTTATATTTAACAAATTCAAAGTTTTTAAACGAAAACAGCTGTGAACCACGTATGTACATTTTTAAAATTTAAAATCACAAATTTAAACAAAATTATAAAAAGAAATCAACCCCTTTTTAAAAATATTGGTTCATCAAAGGTTTTTGGGTGCCAGAATATGGGTCGTTACTGTGGCTCGGGGTCACAAGTATAAATGCCGGGTGAAGGTTTTCTTGCCTACAAGTTGTGGTTTAAAAAAAAATTTTTGATATCTTAGAGATTTTTTAAAGGTTTCTTCTCTGCGCTGGTTGTCCTGCTTTCGAAAATATTCTTTACAGGGGACTGAAGTAGCCCCCAATCCCCAAAAGTCTCAGCACAACCCTTATAGGTCGAGGATAATCATTTTTTCTCGCTTTCCCCCAGGTCAAGGGGTCTTTTTGCGGTTTTTAAAAGAGGTTCCTGTAAAAATTTTTCCCAAATCAATTATCCCCGCTGAAGTTGGGTTATGAACTCAGTTGTTTTTTCATCATTTCAAAGTTCCCCTAATGTGATGAAAATAAATAGATTGTTTTGGGTTTCATTTTTTGGGATTTGGGTTTAGTGAATCTTTACCCCATGGGATTTTGCAACTTTTTTTCTGAGGGAAATTTAAACGGTATTATATTTTCTCGGTGGTGAACCCCTGCCTTTTAAAATTTGGTCAAAAAAGTGTTGGTGGGCTGAAAATCATTATATTCAATGTTTGACGTTTTTCTTAGCAAATCTTCAACGTCCTAAAACCCATTTTTTTCTGGAGGCAGGTTTTGTCACTGGTGAAGTGAAGCTTTTATTTTCATTGCCTTAACAAAAAAAAATTACTTTTGATTAGTTATTACATTTTTTGAGGAAAAATGCAATATTTAATTTCAATTTAAAATTAAAAAAAAAATTTTGGCAAAGGGAACAAAAAAAAAAAAAAAACAAGACGTTTCTGTTTGGGAAATCCCTTTTTTCTGGTTGAAAGATTTTTGAGCTAGAGGGTGCGTCCCGGCTACGGTGGCATTGGTTTACAAATATTTTCCGTCTTAACCACAGAGGCGAAAGTTGCAAGAGAAGTGGTAAAGGGCTCAACCATGAAAGTGTTACTAAAATAATTAGTGGAGACGTTACTAACAGCCCCGCTTGTAAAAAAATTTTAACAAAAAGGGTCAAGAGTGTATCCGTCTACTTCAACAGGAATTCTCAGAAACGGCAAAAATGTTGATTGTGCACTCAAAACCTTTTTTCAGAAAGATTTGGAAATGTAAAGAAATATACTTTATTGTATCAATTTCTGACTTTCGTTTTAAAAAAAATTTCCTTTAGTGAGAACAGGATGAACATGCCAAAAAATTGTACAAAAAATTTTTGCAAAACAAATTGAAAAATAATGTCTGCACCCCCAAAATCAATGTAGAAGGGGAAGAGATAGTGATAAGATTTTTCTCGAGAATTATTTGGGAACTTTGACACAAAAAATTGGGTTTTAAAAAAAGTAGGGCCGCACAAAAAAAGAGCTTTTTTGAAATTTGGGAATATTTTTAAAGAGTAAACCATTTTGTATGTGGTGTATATTTTTTATTTATACAGCTGTTAGGTTTTTTTGCCGGGGACATATTTTCCACGAAAAATTGTAAACCTTTTCCTATTTAATCACCCAGCGATATGTCAAGTTTGATAGAAAAAAACTTTTTTTTTTTGATTTGTTAGAAAATTTACTAAAAACCCTTTTTATACAACCCGTCAGAGCTGCAGCGCACCTTTGAAAAAATTATCAATACCTATAAAATAATTTAAAAATTTTAATAAAAACTTTATCACTGTTGACTGCAAAAAAAGTTTGTATTTTTTTAAAGGTTTATTTTCTAGAATCATACTATCCGGAAAAGGAAGGGGGAAAGCAGAGTTAAAATTTCCCTTTAACTTTTCTTCCCCCCTACGGGAAATTTTCCCCCCCCCTATTAAAATTTTAGTTTCAACTCCGTTTAATTGATAATTTTCATAAAAAGCTATTTTGTAATTAATTTCTTTTTTAAGTTCTCCTCTTTTTATAATTACAAATTTTCTATGTAAAAGAACTATGAATATTAAAACTCCCGTTAGTTAAAAACATTTAAATAAATTTGTTTTTTAAAAAAAACGCAAAAGTTCTGCCCCCCTTTGAATTCGCTTACTGAATTTTTCCTTCACGCTCCCCCCCCCAAATTTCCTATCCCCTCCCTCCCCCTAGTTACTCCCACCATCTTTCGTTATAATCCCTACTCTTCAACAAAATTAAAGTTTAATCCTATGCTATTTATTTTAGCATTGTATCTTCTACCCCTTAGGTTTTTATGATTTGATAAATTTCGTTAATTGTTTTTTTAAAAATTTGGAAGTTTAATAAATGGAAATAGGGAAATATAATACATTTGCGTGGGGGAGCGAGGAGAGTTGGAAGCCAATTTGTAAAAAAATACCCCCGTAACCCGATTAGATTCGAACATTTATTCTTCTCATCGGCAGTCTAGTTTTAAAACAGCACGTTAGACCCACGCGGCCCCCAAAGCATGTTCTTATGCTATTAAACAAAAAATCAAAAACCCGTGACAATCAGCACCCTTTTTTTTAGAAGAACGTAGATCCCGGGAAAGTGAAAAGCAAAGAAAAAACAAAAAACAAAATTCATAGGTTGATTTTTTTCATTTCTAGAGTTTTAAAGATTGAATAAAAATTAAAAAAACTATATCTTTCTAAAAAGTAAAAAAAAAAATTGTATTCGAAAAAAAAATATACTTACAAATTTAGTACCCCATTGGGCACATTGTAAAGACTAAGGTTTTCGCGCGAAATTGATAATTTTCTTAAAAATTTTCAAATCTTTTTTTAATTTTTGGTTTTTAAATAATCAAAGGGAAAAAAAAAGCACATAAGTTTTTAAAAAGTTTCAAATGAGTTTTAGTTTAATAGAATAAAAAAATCGTAGTAAATATGATTAAAAAGGGTGTAAAACAATTATTACAAGAGGGATTAAAAAAAAGAAATATAAATTTTTTTATGTAATTCGTTTTAATTTTGTATTTTTGGTTTTGTAAATGAGCGCAAGCCACTAATTACAAAAACCCTTTAGAGTCCTTTCTATTCAACATAAAAATTTTTTTTTAGACTTTAATAAGCCAGGGGCCTAACAGTAGATACTTAAAATACATTTTTATTGACAACATTTAATGTATTTAATAGTGTACTTAATTTTAGAAATTTTTTCCAAAATAGATCCATAATTTTAAATATTACTTGTTGTAATAATGTAAATTTATAACATACTATGCCGGGTTCAAAAAGGGGGTAAAGGGGGTTTTCTTGTTAGTCCCTAAGTTAATATTTTTATCCCGGGTCATATAACTTAACATTCATGTAAAGTTATTACGTAAAAAATTTAAAGTGGATCCAGTTATGTGACATAACAAATTTTCCAAAAAAAACGATAAGGATTTGGATTTTGGGTTGGAAAAAAAAACTTTACTAAAATGAAACTAAGCAATTTTGGAATGGGCCGAATACAGACTCTGATCAGTAGAGTATACAGTGGCTCTAAGAGTAGTAGCAGAGGATCTGGGGACAGATTATTTATTGAAGTCCCACACTTCCCTCACACTGTAGAGGATTGGTATACTTTAATTTTTTACGACTATGACTTAGAATACCAATCACGGTTAAATGTGTGCACTCGAGATAAAATCGTTGTATGGAAAACCCCAAAAAGTGAAAAGATTTTCAGCACCACATCCCCTTTTCATAATTATTTTGAAAATTTATTAAAACCCAAAAGGGAAACCAGAAACTCAAAATACTCTTTTGGGAAAAAAGCCTACCATTTTAAGCATAGTATCAAAAATTTTTGGTCCAACCTCTTTTTAGTATGCTTTTAAACCCCCCATAAAAACCCGGATTAATTTAAGTAACATAAATTTTACTAGGTAAGGGGTACACCCAAAACCCTAACCAAGCCAAAATTTATGGGCGGGTTCAGTTGGGGGGGCAGATACGTTATTGCCTAGGGAAAAAAATTTCAAATATTAAATTACTTGGGGGTCACGAAGTATAATGGCAGGGGGTTTAAAAACTTAAAACATATAAATTTTTTTAGAATCTAGAAATTATATAGCCCCCTTCTCCGTCAAAGTTTGAAAAAAGTACTTTGAACCTTTTAATAGTGGCAAAAGTCGTGACAAAGTATAAGTGGTGGGGGTTTTTGCCCTATTAATCCTTATATTTTCAACAAAAATTTGAATAAGAGTTAAGACTTAAAAGATTTATTTTTAGAAAGTTTTTCAAAGTAGGAATTTTTTGACTTAGATATAAAAATAAAGTTGAAAAAAAAGTTTAAAAATCTAAAGAGAACTTGTGTATAATTTAAGATAACAAAAATATATTTCTAAAATCTTACTTCAAACTTTAAGAGTTAAAAAATAATTAAAAACATTGTCAATATTAAAAAAAGTTCAATTTCACAAATGGGTTTTTGTAAAAAAAAAAATTTAAAAATTAGAAATCTTTAAAATAATGATAATATAAAATATGTTAAATCGTTTAAAGCAAAATTAAATGACAATGAATTTGGTATTGATTAAAAATATTTTTAAGATTTAATTGATTTTTATTGCAGCCCCGGGAAAAAATGCCACTGTTGCTTGAAAAAAATTTTTCATCAGAATTTAAAAAGTTAGTTTGAGTTTAAAATTTATGGTTTCTAGATTTCAATTTCCACGTTGTTTGAAACGTTAATACACTCGACCCTAAATAGGATACTACGACACTAATAATAAAGAAATCGACTTTTAAATAAGGATTATCAAGAAAAGAAACTGTATCAGATGTCCCCAATGCTAAACTCCTTTAGCACAAAAAAAACAGGTTTATTGAAAGCTCATATTTGGTGGGATTGATGTCTTTCTATTTTTATTGAGTATTTCAAAGAATTTAAAAAAACCTGCAGCAGTTTAGCAGAATTTTCCCGGTGTTATGCAATGCCAATAGAAAACAAAGGTGAATACATTTCAAGCCCTTGGAACAAAAGAACAGATAAAAAGACACGCTCCTCAGGATCTTCCCCAAGGTTTGACTCTAGACGTAAAAAATAGTCTATGAGAAAATTTGAGACTTTTGCTCTCCGAAAAAGCAATTGGTCTTCTTTGTCCACCTGAAAGTTAAAATGTTGAAGAACCAAAGGGTTAGGAAGCTATCACTGACCCCCGCACACACCCCCAAGAGGTCACGTGGGCGGCCAAAGCGCTGCCTTCTATAAGGGGTCCAGCAACACCTTATTTGTGTTGTGCCAAAAAGGTTTAAGTTGGAAAATTTTAATTGATTAATTTGAGTTTTCTCTAATTTGTTAGTATTGTTCTTGGTAGTTAAAACTATGCCAAAGTTTAGTAAAAGGAAATCTTTTTGTCACAATCAGTAAAGTTGAAAACAAGTTAGGGTAAAAAAAAATTAATGTACTAATTTAAAAAAATTTAAAAAAGAAGAGTAACAACAAAAAACCATAATAATTAGAATAAAATCAAGATCCTTAGGTCAAAAGAGCATCTTTAGTTCTGTAAATCAAAAAAATTTCAAAGAAAAATATTTTACGGATTTGTTTTTTGTGGTAGATGAATTTTTCGTTAATAGTTACATTCCTTTTTGTTGAAAAAAAAAACAGACATCTAAAAAAAAATTTGCGAAAAAATGTTTTTAGTTCAAAAAAGAGCATTTTAAAAAACTGTAAATGGGACTACTTTGCACAACATTTTGGTTATTTTCTTTTAAAACCCCCGGGATTGTTAAGAATCTAAAAATAAAATAATAATAATAAATTTAGCACCGCGTCTTAATACCCCTTTGGGTTATACGCTTTAAGTATAATTTAACTATTGGATTGGGAAATTGGGGAAAGGTTTAATTAGAGGAAATGAACCCACATTTGCGTGGAGGGAAGTGGAAAACCATTTTGGAAAAAACCACTCCCCCTTCACCCGACCGGAAATTTGAACCTCGATCTCCCCTCCTCACGTGAGTCAACACGACAAGCACGTTTGCCAGTACCCCACCGGGCGGGTGTTAAGAATTTAAAAATTTTTGTATTGCTTATACAGGGCTCTAATCACACAAAATGTGCATGTTTTTTTTATTTTTGGGGCCTGGGAAAAAAAAAATTTGATGTAGTGTTGCTACTGTGAACCTCATTTAAACTAGTAAAACTTTTTGGTAGTAATGAATGGGAAACTTTTACACATTCACCAAAGGTGGGGTTATTATGAACACTTTTGGCTAGCAATCTTTTAATTAAATTTTTTTTAGTGAGTTGCTGTCCTTTTTTCCCCCCAATTTTTAAAAATAAAATTGACCTTTGAAAAAATTATATATCGTAGAAAATAGGTTTTGATATCAAAAAAGTGCTTTTTTTTTTATTATAAAAGGCTGTATTTCTTAAAAAAATCTGAAAATCTAAGGATAAACAAAAAATTCACTTTCCCCGGGAAAATGCCCACATTTTTGGAATTGCTAAAATGACACATTTTAAAAAAAAGAAACATATCATAAAAATAAAGGGCTAATAATTTTTGGGGGGATTTTAAAGGCACTCAAATTTAAAAAAAGGCACAAAGGGAAAAACACACAAAAGGGGCAAAAATAGGCATTATAAAGTAAAAAAAGGGAATAAAAGCATTAAAAAAAAAAAAAAAATATGCACATAAATAGGCAAAAAAGCAAAAAAAGGCACCAAAAAACTCAAAAAATTTATTATTTACTCTTAAAATCCCGCTAACTTTTCATAAAACATATTAATTATATTTAAATTAATTATCAAAATAATTTTCAAAATTTTCAGGTGTAAAAATTTTTTTTGTTTCTGACAAAATGTTTTTATACTGTGGAAACTTCTCTCTATTCACATGAAGATTGGGCAAAAAATTTAGACAAGCTATTTACTGGGGTAAGCTTGACTTTAGGAGGATGTGTTTGTCCTTCTAAATTCCGCAATACTTGCATCCCCTTCCCCCCAGGTTTCACGCCTGCAAAAGCTGTTAAATTTTTTCGACGATGGGCTTCCAAATGAGCTAGAAGCCTGTTCAGTTTTCTTTATTCCCCCCATTATCTTCACAGCTTTCACAAGAGGCAAAACCCCCGCCTCTAAGTGTGATTGTCCCGGAAAATTTCCCAAAATTTCTTTTTACGTATGCCCGTCCGCACTGACACTTGGGCGGGGGATGGCAGCATTTTTCTGTAAGGCGACGTTGTTTCCCCGTCAAAGTTTGACTACGTCAAGCAAAACGGTTGAATTTCAAAACTCACAAAACATAGTTTAAGTATGGGGTGTAGTCTAGTGTGTAGGTCCCGGTGTTTCGTTTTCCCTACTCAAAATTCATTTTTCTTTTCGAATCTTAAAACGGTAATATTACATGACGTCCTAAAAAGGATCTTTATTTTTTTAAATTTCCCCTAGGCTAAAAAGGGAATTTAACAATTTGCCAGGACCTACTAGGTCCTACTTTAGCAGTCTTGTTGACACCTTTGTGTAACTATTTTCTTAGCAACTTGCGGGAACAAGCTATTTTAAGTAGGCCCCCGTTTTATAGTACTTGCTTTCCGGGCCATTTTTGGGCCCTTTTTGATCTAAGTATTTTTAAAAATTATTGTCTTTTGTATTCATGATACTCCTGGGTGTGGGTAACGTTTTTTAAAATGTACTATTTTTTGCTTGGCAGTAAATTATTAGGAAAGGCCCCGGGCCCGGTATAATTTTTTGGGGTAGATGCCTATTGTTGCCTTTTTTGTTTTAAAAATAGAAGATCCTCCTATGATATTACAAACCCGAGGGTGTAAGGCCCATTGAGCTTTAAAACAACAAGCTACTTGAATACTTTCGTTTTGTAAAATCCAAAAATAAGGATTTTGTTATCAAATTTTTTTTTTACTATTTTTTTATGTTTAGCCATACTGATTTTGTCTGGTGTTAGCCACAAAATTTTCTTGAAAGTTTCCTGAATCAACTCCCCTTTTTCCGTACTCATGTGGGTTAGTTCTTATTGCTCGGGCAGAAATAAATCCATGTTTCTGAGTATCAAAGCAAAAATACCACATGTTCCCCCTAACCTTTTGGTTTTTTTTTTACTTTTATCAATACCGGGTTTTCCGATCAAATATTTTTGACATTTTTTAAAAAGAACACGTTTATTGTCAAGCATCCGTATATGTTTACCATTGTTCATAATTTTTTTTTGTTTTTTTATAATAATTTATTTCTGTTACTTTTTGAAAATGTGATATTTTTCCTTTCCCTATCCCTTTATCATTATAATCTATAAATTTTTTCCTTTTTAGGAAGGTAAAAATTTTGCGTCATTTTTGTTATTTTGAACAGGGAAAAAAAAAAAAAAAATAACAAACTTCCGCAAAAAAAAAAATCCCTAATAAAGTGAAATTTTTTATACCCCCCTTTTGGGGAAAAAATTTCCACTTTGAAACTTTGGGAAAATTGTTTATTTTCAAATAGTTAAAAAAAGGGACCAAAAATACCAAAATAAAGTAAAAAACCCGGTACAAGACAAACATTAAAATTCATACATTTATTAAAAATGTAGGGCCAAAAAATGGTGATAATAGATTTAATGTTGAAAGTTTTAAAAAAAGTAATTTTATAGCTAGAGAAGTATTTTTTTTTAATGTTTCGAAATTTAAAATTTTATTGGGGAAAAAAAAAGAGGAAAATAAATTTTTTCGACTTTTGGATGTTTTCTTTGGGGCCCCATCACATATCTAAATCTTTTTGAAATTTGACGTCCCTTTACTCCTTGTGGAATGCGGACAATAAAAATTTATTATCTCCGACAAGCCATTTGGTATTTTTGCAAAATGTAACCCGTTGGGATAGAAAAAAATTGGGCCCCCCCCCCCTTTTTTACCACCCTTTCCCCCCCCCTGATCTTTCTTTTTTTTCTTTGCAATATTACAATTTTTTTAAATAATTTTCAACTTGAAAGGTTATTTGTTTTTATCTCAAAATCACCCACCTTCCAAGGGTTTTCCCCATTTTTCTAATTTTAAAAATTTCTTTGTTAATATTTTGTCTTAGCCGCTTTTTTTTGACTAATGCACCAATCAAAAACTTTTTTTAAAGTACAAAAAATAAAAAGGTATGACCCTTACTTGTATTTTTATTGTTTTTGTCTGAATGGCCTAAAAAAGGAAGCTTTTTTTTGCCAAAAAGTTGAGGGGGAGGTGAGTTGAACCCCTTGGCTCCAAACCGGAAAGAAATTTTTTCACTTTTAAAAGATTTGTTTCCACAAAGACCCAGGCCTATTCTTTTAATAAAAAGTTAAAGGAATTAACATGAAAAGTAAATTATTTCTTGTTTCATCTAGAAATTTTTAGGGCCCGGTTCATATTTTTATTAATTTCAAGCATAGTAATTATATTAAGTGATTGTAAAAAAAAATTAACTAAAATATTTACAAATTCAATTATCCCAATTTTTTGTTATTTTCTCAAAAATTTGTTGTATTTTATTTTTTTTATGAATTTGATTCACGATATTCATCTTTCCCCGCTCCTTGCTACCCCAAATCACCTTTTTTTTTTTTAAATGTTGATTGGTATGATGTTATTGACTTTTATTGGGTTTTTTTTGGTTTAAAAATGATTAAAATACCAAATGTGTATTTCGATTTAAAATTTAGGGGGGTTAAATATTTTAAATACAGGTTTTATGTTTTGGGGTTTTTTTTTATTAATTTAATGTATAGAAATAGTGTCTGATTGGATTCATGTAAAGAACAATTTGAGAAAAAACCCGTAATGGATTTTAACTCTTTAGGTACGAATGAAACTCAAGCTTTGGGTGATTAGGGGGGCAAGTTTTTGCAAAAACCCTTATAGATAGCAAAATAGAATTTAAAGGCAACACCTTTTTGAATTTGCGGGCCTGACAAACTGTATGAAGCCATATTGATTCCATAAAAAAACAAACAAATTTTTTTAAAAACCTTTTTTTACATGGCTTTTAAAAATGATTTGCTAGATAGAAATGTGGTACCCTTTTTTCCACTAATATAAAAGTTCTCCCCCCTTTGGGAAATATTTAAGGAACTCAAATATATGTTAAGTTAAATGTATCTGATGGCTACCATTTAAACACCTTTTCTTATGTTACTGTAATAACACTAAGGAAGTTAAGTTGATGTGATCCTGCATAAGTATTTTGGAGCCTTCACTTTAATTTAAATTTGACTGTAAACAACAGGAATAAGCCATTAAAAAGTGACCCAAAATGAGCAAAACATTCTGTGCACCACAACAGTTGCCCAACACTCAGAAAATATTTTTAAACTTATTCATCGCAGAAGTGGTTTTCTAGGCTGGGTTAAGGATGGTGGACAATTTGGATAACATTATTTTAATTTTAAATTTTTCTTTAATAAATTTGTTTATGGCATTCATCTTTTTCTTTCATAAAATCTTTTCCTCCCCCCCCCAAACTCTTTTCCCCCAAAACTTTTAAAACCTTTAAAAAAAAATGGGGTGGGGGTGGTGGTGGGGGGGTATTACAATTGTGCCCTTTGGGGCGAAAAATTTCAAATCCGCCATTTTTTATCTGGTATTGATTTCTTTTACTTTCAGAATTAAAAAACGCAGCTTAAAAATTTGGGATACAAAGCAATCAACCTTTTTAAAATTGAGCAATGGGAAAAAAGTAAGTAATTTTACCAAAATTTACTTCTTTTTGCCCTTTGTAAATCTAGCTTTTATATATTTTTTCCCTTAAAATTTTTTATTTTTTTTACTCATTTAATAAAAATAAAAAACCAATAGTTTGCTGTAAAAATTTTTTTGCAAAAGTGCAACAAATTATGGGCTCACAGATAAATTTATTTTAATTACTTATTTTGCCATAAGGTGTTATATACCCAGGTAAGAAAAGGAGGGGAAAACCCCCAGACGCTAGAATATGGATGAAAAAAAAAAAATTTTGAAGCCCGAAGAAGAAGAAAAGGAATAGGGGGGGGACAAAATTTTGGGAAGATTTTTCAACCTGGAAGGGAAAAGGGAATGGAAGTGAAACAGTGAAGGAAGAAAAAAAGCTTTAAAGGGAGGAAAAAAAGGTACCACATAGAAAGAGGGGAGGACACATTAAAGAGGAGGGAAAAAAGGAAAAAAAACCCCCCAAGTTTTGAAAAAATTGACTGCTAAAATTTTTAATAAAACATAGCCAAAACGGGGTATACAAGGGGTTAAACAGGTTGCTGAAGTGATTTGGAAGGGAAAAGGTCCCCGACTTTGGGAAAAAAAGGAGTTAAACCCCCTATTTTAAGGAAAAGCATCTGGAAGGGGTGTTAAAATTAAGGGGGGATAAACTGATGTGTATGACAAAAAAATTTTAAAATTTATACGGGAAAAAGGGAAAATAAGAACTTAAATAAAAAGAAGGTGGAGGAGGAACGCACATATTTAGAGAATAGGGGGTCTACATGGGATTTGTTTTGTTCCCAGGGGGAAAAGCTGAGGGAAAAGAAGTTATGAATTGGGATTTATAGTATTGATTTTTTTGGGGATGTAAAAGTCATATAAAAAGCTTGGATAGAAAAAATTTTTTGGGGGGAACCCAATGGGGGGGCAAAAGTGGAAAAGGATTTTTTTGGGAGAGTAAAAAAATGATAAGTTTAACAGGAGTTTTTTTAAGACGGGGGGGTGGAAGGGGGGGAGTAGTTTCAAATAAAAAAATTTTAAATGAAACGGGGGAATCCCCCCTTTTACCCGAACTAATTGTAAAACAGGGTTTAGGCGTCAAATGGAAAGATTTAAAAAAATCGCAAAAAATTAAGACAATTTTTTTAATTGGGTCATTTTTATCGAGTGCAGGGAGGGAAAAAAATTCCCCAAAATGTCAGCCTAATGTTTAGAGTTCACAGTCACTGTGTTAACATTTTCATTTCAAAAATTAAGGGCTGATTATTCCACGAGAGGAAACTGCGCACAAACCATCACTTTTATCTGAATGGAGGGTTTTTCATGGAGATTGTGTGAATTATTTTCCCTCCAGTACGAAAATTCGCTTGTTGGTGAAGCCACTAAGTTGGAAAGTGGGTTTTCATCACTCATTCATAAGTTTTGAACCCTCTCTTCATTTTGTTCAATGAGATTTAACTTGTTGACAAAGCATACTCTTCTATTGTAATATTGAGGTTCTGAGGTCTTGCACTACTAAATATTGTATGGAGGGTAGTGGAGGTCATTCTTCTGAATCCTTCTTAGGGTTTTCGATTATTGAGACCAAGTTCTACGCTGTGTCGTCCAGCCAATTTTCACGAATTTCTTGCTAAGGCTAGACGCACACTTCAATATTCCAGGGGTTCGGCTGTATTTTTCACTCCCACCTCTTTTCGTATGTGCTAGCAGCTATGGCTTCAAAATTCCTCACTCACAGGCTGATAGCATTTGAAAGAAGACACAAGAGTGAGCAGAGTAGAAAATCTCGTCAGAAGGCACGTGAGTGCTAATGATACTATCCTCATTTTTGTAATACGCCTTTTAAATGGCAAACACACGCTGCTCACTCAACCAACCCCTATGGCTACTAAATTCCAGGTCTCTAGATGCACAAGGTCGAGTCCACTGCTCTCACCCCCCCCAACCATGCCCGCCATCCCTTCCTGGAATTGCCGTGTGATGCCTAACCCTGTAATTATGGACATGGTCATGAAAAAGTGGCAGAAAAACTTGGGGAGGAAAGAATGAAAACCATGATGTTTGCTTTTTGACTTAATGACTTTGGAGGGGGGGCTGGGGAAAGGAGGAAGAGGAAGTACAGGAACAGCTATGAGAATGGAATGAGGGAGTGAAAAAGTGTGGAATGAAATTTTTTATGACAAAGTGGGAAGTGATGGTAATGAAGGAAGAGAATAAGGTGTAGCAAAGCTATAAAGTTGGATGGAGTAGGCTGAGAAAATACAGAAAGAAAAATATCTTGGAAGCGGGATTGAGGGAAAGTTGGAATTGGAGATGATCTAATAAGAAGAGGACTCAGGGAGAGTTTTTCCCTATGCGTGTTTAGGAGACCTGCTATGGAGAAAAGAAGTCCCCTTTGAAATGAAAGGGAAAGTGTTTAATAGGCCTATAGAGGGCATATTTTGTGTCCTTTGGGTCACATATGCGTCAGAAATCGGAGATCACGGGAATGAAGTTTGTGAGGAGAATGTTAGCTGTCACGAGGGGAAAAAAGATTGGGAATGAATTTTATTTGGGAAAGAGTTTGGGTACAGGGTGTAGCCCCCCCCCATGAGATAGTAGAGAAAGCAAGCCTGAGGTGGTCTGGGCATGTAATGAGGAGGGAAAAAGAGAAATTCCAAAGAAAAGGGAAATGAAGTTTGTAGGAAAATGCCCTCAATATGGGCCCAGAAAGAGATGGGAGGAGCAGATAGTGTTAAAGTGTTTAAAAGTGAGAGAGCAGAATGGAAGAAATTAAAGGAGTAAAAGGGGTGGACAGATAGAGGAAAATGAAGGCATTTTACCAAAGACCCAGCCATAGGTGGAAACAGATGATGATTTGTGGCCATGTGTAGTTTTTTATAAGGTTTGTTCCTAGATATTTCATAAGATTTCCTTTATAGATGTTTCATGTAAGTAACCTTTTTTATATGTTTCATATGCCTTCTTTTAGATATTTCATAAATTTCTGTTCTAGATTTTCCATAAGATTCCCTATCTAGGTGTTTCAGAATGGTCTCTTTCTAGATGTTTAAAAGTTTTTCCTTTCTAGATGTTTCAGAAGTTTCCCTTTCTATAAGTTTCAGAAGATTCTTTTTCTGGATGTTTCAAAAGATTCCTTCTATATGTTTCAGATGTTTCCTTTCTGGGTGGTCCATAAGGTTCCCTTTATAGATGTTTCTTAAGGATCCTTTTCTAGATGTTCCTAAGGTTTTTGTTCTTAGATGTTCCATAGAGTTCCCGTTTTTGATTTTCCATAAGGTTCTCTTTCTGTATTTTTCAGAAGGTTCTGTTTCTATCTGCTGTGTCATAGGTTTCTTTTTAGACGTTTAATTTAAGGTTCCCTGATAGATGTTTCAGAAGGTTCACTTTCTAGATGTTTCATATTGGTACTTGAATCATCAGCCTCTTTATGACATCATTCCCCACAACCTAATGCTCTATCACTGGCTGTATCATTATTTTCTAGGAAGAAGAGAGTACATGGGATGCTCTCAACAAGCCCTTACACGTGGCGTGGCAAATCGCATGATAGGAGAGGTGTATAGCAACATGGGGGAATTTACTAAGGCCATAGTACATCAGAAGAAACATTTAGGTAACATTGACTATTTTACTAACTTAATTTTAATTTTGGCAAGTCATTATAATTTGTTTTTATAGAAGTTATAATCAAAACATTTTGAACAAATTCAACATAAAAACAAAACTGTTTAAAAGTCAATGTCCAGAAACCTCCAGACAATGGTGTGAAAGCTAACTTTTCTAAGGGGTGGTCTGCTAGAAAATTTTACCATACCTTTGGGGGAAATACTTTTTTGGGTATACATACATATGGCCTGATCCCCTAAGGGGGCTCATAAAATTATACGAGGGATTCCGGACTTCCTTTATCTTCTCTTTTGTACACTCTCGCCTCCAGGTTGTATTGGAAACTCATAGAAGTCAATTGTTAATTTAGATAGGAAATAGTTGGATAGCTGAGCATTTACTGCTTTAATTTATTGATTTGTAGTGATTTTTTTTATATTTGGGAGAGCTTGGTGCTTTCAAATTAAGTGCAGTGTGTTTAAAAAAAAATTTATAATCATGAGTGTAAATGAAAGAAAGCTGTTGTTAGTAGGGAATCCCCGTATTGTCCGAGTTGATAACATTTTACTGTTTTATTATTGTTATTTTATAATTATTGATAATATCTATAAAAAGTGACAGTACAGATAACACCCCTTGATGTGAAAGTAGATCTAGAAACCCTTTATAGCCTTAGGAGTAGTTGGATGTGTGTCTTGGATTGGATATAAAACCATTAGTTGTCATAGAGTAGTAGCTAGTTTAGCTATAGGTTCAGCAAAGACTGGGTATGTCCTGAAACAAAATGAGTCTCTTTGGTTCAATGTATGCTCCCAAATTCATTATGTCATTGTAGCTAAAAATTTTTAATATTTCTTTTAAATTTTTCTTACTATTAGAAATTGCTCGAGCTCAAAACAGTTTGAAATTTAAAAAACAAAGAGCCCCCGCTACTATTGGGGCGGACATACTTTTTTTATTTGGGAGAAAGGGATGGACACTGAAAAAAGCGGAGTTTTGAAGCATGTCTGGATCCGGCAAAAAAAAGGGTTACTTAAAAAGTCTCAAAAATATTTTAAAAAGGGGAGTTATATCATTGATAAAGTTACATTAGGTATTGGTTAAAAAAAACCCGGACATTGAATGTATGAGGACCAGAAAAATGGAAGTCATGGAAATAAAATGTTTTGAGGGCATGTTAGCTATCATGAGGATGAAGTTATCGGGGAAAAAAGTGGGAAATACAAAATTTCCCGAGATATTTTTAGGAAGCAAGGGGGAGGTGGTAAAGGACATGTAATGAGGTGTTGTAGTACCTGAGATGTTTGAGGGGAAAAAAAGGGTGAGATTGTTTAGACATGTAGTGGGTTTTTGTTTGTACCTTTAGATCGTAGAGGAAGCGGTGAGATGGTTTAGACATGTAGTGAGGATGTTCAAGTACTTGAGTTGTAGAGGAATCAAGGGCTGAGATGGTTTTGACATGTAATGAGGGGGTTTTTTTGTAGTACCCCGAAATAGTAGAGGAAGCAGGTGAGATGGTTTAGAATGTAGTGAGGATGTTCAATACTTGAGATAGTTGAGGAATTTAAGACTGAGATGGTTTTGACATGTAATGAGGATGTAAGGGGGTACTTGAATAGTAGAGGGGGAAACAAGGGTGAGGTGGTTTGGAATGTAATGAGGTGGGAAAAAGGAAAAGAATACCAAAAATTTCTTTGAAGAGAGGCCAAGAAAGAGATGGGAGGATCAGAAAAAAAGAACTTTTGCAAGTGAGGGAGAAGAAGTGGGGAGGTAGAGGAAGGGTGGGGGCACACTACTAAACTAACCTTTTTCACAGGCTGGGAAAAAAGGTTTTAAAGTTAGTTATTGGTTAAAAATAACTCAAACTACTGCACACTAAAATTGGGTAATGTTATAGTAGCATCAAAGAGATGCAAAAAAAAAAAAAAGGGGAAAAAAAAATTTAAATACCCGTACTCGATATCCACAGGAGACTTCTTTTTTAACAGCCCAAAAATCATTGTCAAATTTGGGCCAAAAACCCTTAGGCTCAGTCGGGAGGTTTGCGGGTCTGGGTTCCCGGGGATGGCCGAAAAAAAGTTATCATTACGAAGTCTATAGATATTTAGTACCAAAATTTTCACGCTATTGTTAGTAAATATTGATATTTACAGCTGCCATCGTGTTGGTCTTAGTGGCCCTGTTTGAGATTAGTTTGTGTTCTTATCTGTGAATGTATTGTTTTGTTTGCATTTTAATTTCATCTATAAGAAATAAATTTTTTATTTTTATCTATTCACACTTCTTTTGTAGGTTATTATTTTTCATAAATATAATATTTGGTCTACTTGAAATTTTCTGAACATTTCTCAGCTTTTCTAATGTATTCTGTGGCAATATTTTTTCTTTTATTTATTCATAAGTTTTTATCTTATTACACATTGATAAAAATCTGGCTTTCCTATATTTTTATTACATTTTATTTATTTACGCATTTATTCTTTTTGTGTCATTAAAGGGAAAATTGGTATGCGAGACACACGAGATCAGTAAAATATTTACTAAGTTGCTTTTTGTTTTGAGCCGGTTTTGAACTGTTTCTTTCAAACAAATTTTTTTGATTGGTAAATTTAAAATTTTGTGTTTTATATTTAGAATTTCTAGTAATGATTAATATTTTAAATTTTCCCTTTATTGAATACTTTATTAATTACACTCTATTTATTACAAAAAATGTATTTAGTTCAATTTTTTTTTTTTTTTAAAACAGTTTATATACATTTTGTTTTCTAAAATATTTTTTATTTTCATTTATCAATCATATATATTTCAAACTAAAGAGATAATCTAATCTTTAAACGGATGAAGTATCATTATTATATCATATTTACTTTGTTAGAAAAATCACAAATTATGCTAAAAATGGCCAGCATTTCTAGTATGGAGCCTGTATTTTCTGATGTCAGTGAAAGTGTTCCATGCAGCTAAACATGAATCATATAGCTAAATATGTTTGTCGGCTAAGAACATTTATAAGGATGTAAAAACACTTGCCTCAGGATAGGTAGAAGTTGTGAGCTGTAGAAAACCAATCAGAAGATTGATGACAAATGATGATAAATATAAATCATAACCTTGTTAAAAGTAAATTGGTAAAACATACCGGTAGTGGTTAAAAATGTGTGATGTGTTTTTTGTCTTGACCACTTCTTCTCTTGCATTGTCCAGGTAGGTGCACTGGTTATCCCTTTTTACTATTACTATTTTTATTTTTTTTAAACAACCAATAAATCATGGATATAAAATTTCCATTAGTTACAAAACTTTCCTAAAATATGAAAAATCATATAAACCCCATAACTTATTTTCAATCATTAAACATAAAAAGATATATTTAAATTTTTAAGTTATGTTGCAAATAAGGATATAAAAGGGTGTTGTTTTATTACATCTTGAGTAATTTTTTGTTTTGTCAAAATAGGCTGACTGGCATCGGAAAGCAAGAAATGGTAGAAATGAGAGCTCGGCTGTTACTCAATTTTGGGCTTGTTTTTAGAATGTCAAAAGGATATTGAGAAAACCATTGAATTTATACAGAAGGTAGCACAATTATTTTTTCAAATAATTTATAAAGTTTTCGCTTTGCAAAAAATATACTATTTTATAGTTCAAATGAAATAACTACATTAACTTATATGTTAATTCGATTTTTTTTTTTTTAGTTTATAAACTTGGTTTTTTCACTGTTAATAATGTTTGCAATACCACCTTTTCTACCTACACCCCTAAATATAATGCACTAAATCTAATAATGAACAATTAATTTCCTCATAATTTTCACTGTGAATAAATGTAAGGTAAAGTGATCCAAATTTGGTTTGATTCTATCACTTCAAGCCTTTTGATACTACACTTTATAATGTATAGATCTTAAAATTTTCATAACCTATCAAATTACAATTATGATATTCCCTTGATAAATCTGCATACATTTATTTATTTTCTGAATAACCCAATTAGTGTATATGTTACATTAAAATTTTTTTTTTTTTAAAATTATATATTAGCTTAGTGTTGCCCCCCACCCAAACCTTCCTGCCTGCATGATGGGATAAGACATGTATTTGGGTTTAGATGACTAAGGAGTAGTTATAAATCTGGGGCAGAACTCACCTTATTCCAATCCCTAGGCGAGTTTTTATTAAGTAGCTGTAGAAATCAAATCTGACTTTTTTTTATGGACCTCTCCTTTATATGACTTTTGAACCGATTCACTTAACGAGTTTTCATTATTTAAAAAAATGGTCTTAATAGTAATGTTTGACCCTTTGAGTGCCAAGAGAAATGAAGAGAGAAAAAAAAATGCTAAGAGTACAAGTATTTTGCTGAAAAATAAAAGGATAGTGTTTACATTTTAATTACTTATTAGTCTTTGTACTTTTGCACTCAAATTTGTACATAAACTAGCTAACATGCTTGCCGAGCCGATTATATTATTATATACATATACTTTTTTATTTTTAAATATAATAAAAAATCACTAACCAAAATTTTAAAAAAAAAGTTTACGTTTTTTTAAAATTAGTTTTTAAGCTTTTAAGAATTTAAATAGCTTGAAATAGAATAAATTTAAATGAAAAGAACTTTAAAAAAAATAGATTCTTCATTCCAATAGGAATCAATGTATTCCCCACTTGGGGTTATCAATGTCAGCTGCCACATCTACTTCTTTCACTTTCACTAGAATATAATTCCTGTTTTAGTTTTATTATTTACAAATTCATAATCACTTCTTTCAGGGAATCACTAACAAATTGATCACTCTTGCTTGAGCTATCAATAAATATTGCAAGTATTTCTGTGTCTTGAATCACAGCTTTGCTCTTAGTAGCCATGTTTACAAACAACAAACAAGGCCAAAGATAAAATTCATAAAGCTAGAAATAATTTTCTTTTTCGATATATCGAAACTGTTACGCGCAAAGACAAAAGTAGCTTGAAACATACAAGAATGCAGTGGAATAAAATCTATCCTAACGTTGACTTAATACTGAACTAAGAGCTCGCAAACATGGGATATCTGTGAGTGACGCTGGCCATTTTATCAACTATTTCGCGCATCGCTCTGAGCGACGTTGGCACTCAAAGGGTTAAAGACCTGCTTCAATGGTCACATGCTCTAAGGCAGCAGTTGGCAAACTACGGCCCGGGTCCAACCCGCCCAACCCGATTTTACTGGTCAGCAAATGATTTAGAAAACAAACATTTGTGTTAGTAAAAATAGAATAGTAATAATTACAATATGAGAATAAAAATGTTTAACTTTTAAACTATGCTCTCAATATTTTTTTCAAACTGGTCCGCCAATTTTTTTTAAGCCATATGCCTCGCTATACCAAGAATGTTGCAGACTCTTTCCCTCTAAGGCATCATTTTCACAATCAAATCAATTGCTGACGACAAGGAGATCAAAGTTCAAGTCCTGGTCGGGTGTACTAAGTGTGGTTTACCACTCTCTCTATGCAAGTGTAGGTGCATTTCCTCTAAATTTGACTTTCCTCATTCTTGACTTATAAGTATAAATATGCAGATAAACTCAAACAGTAAGCAAGACATGCAGGGAAAAATATAGTGTAGAATTTAAAATCAAATTTTTGGGCCTTTAGAGTTGATTATTAAAAATGTTATTCACTATAAACTTAACTCTTTATTTTAGCACTACGTCTTATTACCCGTTCGGCCCATATGCCTATGTGCTAATTACACCAATGTGTTAGAGATGAGGAAGGGTTTAATTTAGAGGAAGTGTACCCTCATTTATGGGGATGGGAAAGTGGAAAACCCTTAGGAAAAACCACTCTCAATACACCCGACCAGTATCCAAACCCCGATCTTTTCCCCCATTGGTGGGCCAGTATATTGTGAGATCATGTGGGCCCCCGATGCGGGGTTTACTCTTACTAAATGTATTACAAAATAACATTTGAACATTACCATTTGTTCCCCCTTTTTTCCCCCCCGTC
>JBCFYV010006532.1:0-11523 GCA_039000515.1 Timema cristinae
AATCTTTTAAACCCTTCATAGAGTGAATTTTTTCAGAAATTGGGTGCCCAAAAATTCAATACTTTAAATTGGATCAAATAAAGTAATTTTTTTAAATTTTAAATGGTGACTGTAAAAGTTGGGAATTTGGCTTCGGAAAAGCTTTTAAAAAGTTCGGGACTTTTAAAATGAATTTTTGCTGGTCACCCTAAAAAGTTCCTCCTAATAATTGGGTTTTTTCAAAATACCAACAGAAAAATGGGGAAGCACAAGTGTGTATTTAATAATAGAGTCGGGGTTTGTAGGGGTTAACAACTTCCACCCCCCTCTAAGAAGCTAGTTTTAATCCCACGGCTTTTTTGAATTTCTTCCCCCGGTGAGACCTTGCATTTCGTTCCCCAATACCTGTTCCCCTTGAATAGCTACTCTGTTTCCAGCATTACACGCCGTCCTTTTTAAATAATAAATTGCTTTACATCTTGTCTTTACGCTACATCCAATACCAAATTTTTTTTGGGAACTGCAGGTCTTATGGAGAAAATCTTTATTTTTTGCATTCTCTTTTCCTTGTTTTTAAATTTGTTATAAATTTTCCCTCGCTTTCAGTTATGCCGAAATTTGTGTTCTGGGGTAAGAAGGGCGCTAAAGCGAATCGACGGACCAGCTTTGCAACACACATTTTTTATTAAAGAAAAGGGAAATTTGCCGCCCAACAAAACAAGAGATTGCAAGGTGTTTTCAACGTAGTCCTATGCTCGTAATCGGGGATATATCCAGTGTAGAAAATTTGGGTCGGTCCCAGAGTTTGGGCCTTCATCGCTGTGATGAGTGATGACCCCCCCTCCACTCGTAGGGACGGGGGGCGGAGCTTGAGACCACGAGACGTCAACCCCTGTGGGGGCAAGTCGGGTTTTAGTCACGGGTTTTTACGAGATTATATTTAAAAAAAAAAAAATACATTTTTTTTTAAAAACCGTTATGTGGTCAAATTTTTTTTTTTTTTTTTTTTTAAAGCGGCGTGTAAAATTCGTTTTATTAAAGGGTCATGTTAAAATTTTTAAAAATACTGAAAGGGCTAAAAAAAAAAATTAAAAAACCCCATCTCGCCCTTAAATACAAAATAAAATTAAAAAATTTTTACTAAAGAGAAAATTTAAGATTTTAAAATGTTAAAAATTATTTTAACCATGAAATATTTTTTTACCCGTGTCAGACCTTAAAACTTTATGGTGACTTTACTTTTAAAAATATGGAAAATAGTGTGACTCCAAAGAGTTTTTTAAATTTATGTGCATCACAAAAGATACCGATTTTTAACCCAAAAAGGGCATCCAATAGGAAAATAAAATCAATTTAGTTAAGTGGGGGATAAGTTTAAACCGGGGACAAAACCCCGGGAACTTTGGTTTGCATCCGGCTACTTGAGTTTTTCCTGGTGTCCGTAATAAGTTCGTTTTTATGCAAGTAATAGGAAAGAACCAAATTAAAAAACCGAGTTGGGTTCAGTGGGGGGACATTTGGCGTGCCTAAACTAAAGTTTCGGGTTCAATTCCCTTTAAGGCTTTCATTTTTCCCTTTTTAATTAAATTCAAGGAGTTTGTTTCAGTTCATAAAAGAAAAAAACTGCCCACTCTTTAAAATGTGATGCCAATTTTTAGTAAATATTTGGGTTGCGGAAATTTAACTTTATAAAAAAAAATGGATTAAGGATAGATAGAGTGTTATAGTGACCATCAGGTTGGTTGGTGCGGGTCAAGTGCGCGCTCCCCCTTTAGGTTCCCGAATACTCATTGGGTTCAAAAACCAAACCGGAATCGTCGGAATTTTCTTTTTGAGCTGGAGGAAATAATCGATTGCGGATTGGGAAATATGATTATTTTAATTTTTTTTTTATAATTTTTTTTTTTATACATTCACTTGCTACAACTTACTTCACGGAGCGGGGGAAAGACGGTTAAGAAGACATCGGTTATTACCATCGTAGATCATGGCATGTCTAAAAAAAACCATGGTAGGTATGTTGAAATTACCTTTACCGGCAAACTAATTGGTAGGTCCTTTTCATCTCCATTGTCTCAATTTAGGGGAGGGGGGAGGGGGTGAGGGGGGGACGTGAAAGGAGGAAAATCTCCTTTCGTCTCTAGAATACTGTGCTTGACTATTCCGTTTAAATCACCTCGAATAATTTATCTTAGGTGTTATTAAAGAGTAAATATTTGGGGGCAAATCCAACCAATTCTCACTTGCTAGATTTCCGTCTCAATAATGCTCCATTTACTAATTTCTGTTAATTCTTTAAATATTTCAAACATTGTGTTTTTAAAATAAAACGACAAGTATATTGCCGCACTTTTGTTCATCTAAGGGTCCTTGGGCCTCACTGAATCCATGGAATTTCTATTTAAGGGGTAGCCCTTGAATCACTATAGTCATCTTCATTTCCACAGTTAGTGCATAGGAGGACTCACCAATTTTGGAATGCCAGACAGCGCAACTCTGTAAAATGTGATGTTGTTCTGTCTTGGGGGCGAGAGAGCCGGGGGGTCTGCGGCGCCGTGAGTTTTGAGCGCGGTGGGGGGGGTGGATGTGGGGTAGGCGGGGCGAGGTGCCTTCCGCCAGGTGTGGGGTGGGGGCGCGGCGGCCGGCGGGCGCTTGGTGGCAAGGATGGTGCAGGACTCGCGGGTGACATCAGTGGGTATAGTTCGCCGGTGGGCGAAGCGTGGATACGACCGCTGCGGAGATTTCCCGGAGGATGCTGGCGTCGGAGAGGAGAGCACCGGGACTAGCGAGTCTTATGCTCTTCAGAAGGGGGAGGGGGAGGGGCTCCGTGGAGATTCGGGGTACGAGACAGGGTGGCGAACAGGGGGTGGGGTCTCTAGCGGTGGGTAGACCGGGGGGGCTGTTCTGGGGTGCAGTGGTTTGCCGGGGTGGCGCGGGGCCGGGTGGGAAAGGGGAGATCCTGTCAACCTAACCAACTCCTCAACCAACACTCCCAATCACTCCTCACCATCTGAATATACGACCCTATCTGTCAACACCAACCCCCGTAGTAGTCAGATAATTAACACCTTGCTGCCGTGGACCATACAGTGGACGGCGGCCTCTCTGGAGAGTGGCGCGTATTCTTTATTTTCCCTAACTTTTAACCGTTTTATTATATGTTCAAATTATTAGTGTAAACAATTATTTAAAATGGAATTTTTTCTGGCGCAAGGGTTCCCCACCACCATGCCCTTCCCCCTCCCCACCCCCTCCCCCCCTCCCCCTACATATCCCCAGACCCATCCTTCGATCTAAAAAGTTAAGGTGGAGGAGGAATCCCTTTTCTATTTTTGGTGCATCCTAACCTGAGACCGGAAGTAAACCAAACATTTCCATATCACTTCGCGAAGGGAACACACATACATGTTTGAGTGGAACACTAATGCAATGTTTTTTAACAGGTGCGCCACATGTATAGTTTATCATAGCAAAGTAGGTCCTACGAATTTTTGTATTTCTTAATTACTTTTTAAATTTTAATGTCTAAGGGTTTCGGACAGACTGACATGTGAATGCGCTCGATTAGCAAATAGCTCTCGATAGATATTGACAGGAGCTAAAGGTTCTGAATCTTGGCTCAGTTAACTCGAGGGCTGGTTTTTGACAAGTGATTTATTGTTGTTTTCTATCCTCTCTCCTCGTATGGGGATTCTTTTAGGCTCACGGCCAAACTGGGCGAGGACTAAAATATAAAATGGAAAACATTAGTGTTATCTTTTATGGTTTAGTCCGTTCGCTTGCGCTTCGCCAGTTGGCCATTCCCTTATATTTAACAACAAAACACGGGCCAGACTCTGCAAACGCCATAAAGAAGATAAGCACTCAACACTCACAATCATCAGTTAACACTGCTGGAGCAATGAACTGTCGGCTGAACCGTCGCCGACTATTAGGTTAACATTGTGGGCAAGTTGGTTGGTAGTGAATAGCGCTTTGTAAAGCTTTTAAAAGTATATTTTCTAAATCAAATCAAGGGATATATTTTACTTTGCAATAATTTTGGAAGCGTTATTTTAAAGCAGTTTAATACAAAACAAAAGATGGGACTATTATAGTGAGAGGATACCATTGCAGTCCGTTCAGTAGCAAATCAGATCATATACTTCCACGTGGCTATTTTGTACATCAGGTCTCAGCTAGGGTGACTCAATAATAGCAGACAAACTATATTTATTATACCTCACTTTTCTTACGAATGGACACAGACAATATATATTATATATATATATTTATAATAAATTTAAGGTATAGCACACAATTTGTTTCATGGAGTACCTCACAGCCTCCCAACAATATCCCCCGTATCTCGAAAGTTCTAGGCCTGCGGTTCATTTTCGCAATAGTCTTGGATTCATTAACGACGAGATCGGGGTTTGAATCACGGTATGATATACAATGGGTGGTTTTACTAATTGTGTTTTTCTTAATGATTTTTTCTTTCTCATCTCACAAAATATGTGGGTTAATTTTCCTCCTAAATTCAACCTTCCTTAGTCCTAACCCATCGTTGGATATATACGCAGGTTGATTCCAAACGGGGAACAAGATGCAATGAATAAAAAAAAAAAAAAAACAGACACTAATACTGTTGAACCATTTATAGCGCAATGTATGTTTTTAAGCGCGTGAAAAAGAGAAGGGTTAAAATAAGTAAATACGTTTTCATTACTACTCGCACCACTGGTGATTGTGGACTAAATGTCAGTCATTTATGGCTGAAATTTGGAAATTCTGACTGGATGTACCAGTGTTGTCCTTTTTTTTTATTAGTGGTTTTTCTTACTCCTTCACGTGTGATACAAGGAGACCTGGTTTAGTCTAGGTTTGTAAGGTTGTCAGACTTCTGAGCTGGGGGTCGGGGTTCAATCCTCGGTTCCCGGCACAAGATTTATCTGTATTGCCAAACCTCTTCCTTCACCTCTGACAAGGCATCTTTGTGAACGTGAGGAATGCCAGGCCTTACCCGTGGTTCGGATTCCACGTTTAAACTTGTAGGTCTTTATTTCAATCTCACAATCACCTACCATTACACATTAGGTTAAGTGCGTATAACCGAAAGGGTAGTATGAAAGCGGTGCTAATAATATAATATTAATAATAATAATAATAATAATTCGTGACTACATTTTCTCAAATTTGGCCTTTTCTCATGCCCTCTCTTAGTTTAGTCGAATATATATTTGCCCAGATGGGGTAGATGGCGTGGATGCGAAAAACCAAACTAACTAATTCAGCAAAAAAGTAATGCATGCCAGGCGAAATAAAACATGGGCACTTACTGCTCATAGCGATGGGACGTCAAACCGCGGAGATTTACTGTAGGATTATGACCCTGCAATTTCTTTTGTTTCTTTCTCTGACAATAGCGGTGGCTTCAATCCAATAACATCACTGTCGGTGGGGTCAATTTGATGTAAATTGTGTGCAGTCAGCATGTATTTGTATTGCCAAAATCCTTTTCACTTTGTTGGAGTGCAGTTTTTAAGATATACATTGAAAGCTTTATATATTTATTATCCGGAGTGATCCTCTTTGAATAGGTAGGAGACTTTTGTTAAGCTTGTTGTGAAAAGTTTCTTGAGATTTTGGTATGACATTATAAAGGTTTCTATTTTAAAATTTCTCTTGGAGGGAGACCGGTTTTATTACTTGACGATGAGGATTTTTTTTTTTTTTAGGAATAGCCAGTAAAAATCTTTTCTTAATTAGTAGGACTTTGGTTTTTCTAAGAGTGTTTTAGACTGTTTTATCTTAATTGAGGGGTGTGCCATTTTTTCATAGGATACTAACAGTTTTACCTTATAATGGCCGTTTTGATAATTCTCTGAGGAGATGATTATATTTTTATAACTAGATTTTAACCATTAGGATGAGGGTTTGGAAAACTACATCCACCGTTAATTTTTTTTAAAAGAGATTGAAACATATAGATAGGATAGTTCACTTAGAACGGAAACCATTTCAAAAATAGGAATATAAAATAGATAATTGGACAAAAATCTTAATTTGAAACAGTTTACAGGTTCTTAACCGTTGGAATCAATAGCTATAATTTATTCTTTAAAAAATAGTATCACACAAATGTGCACCGTTATTCGCAATTCACTTGCTGCAATCGCCGCAATAAAAGCTGTAAACGACACTACGAAGCAGATTTCTGGTGGAAATGGCGTCAACTGGGTCTAAGTCTTCACTAGTTTGGAGTCGATGAGAAAACATCTTCTTTTTAAAATACCCCCATCATAAGATAAATTCGGGTGCTGTTAAATATGGTGATGATGGCACAGAAATGGATATCGACAGACTATGGAAGGGTTGCGTCCTGGGCAAGAAGTTGCATAATGTTTCCATGCTGTGACGAACCGTGTCATGGCATCCCTGAAATATAACTTTTGAACACCTGGCGCAGAAATATTTACCTAAATGAATAGGACAGGTTATAAAATGTATTGTTCTTTTTAAAGGCCATCATTTTCTACCAAATATATATAAAGGATGGGGAAATTCAAATATCCCACGAGCCATTTATGAGGTGCGATCTCATGAATGGCCGCGGACACGAAGTTCCTCATTTTTAAATCAAATGGTTGATTATAAACCTACCTACCCACTTCGATGGCCGCGGTGTCTAACGGTGTATAAATTCGTGTTGGTTCTAGAATGCATGAAGACTGGGAGATAGCGGTTTCGATTCCGGCTGGAACGCGGCTGATGGTTTTTTCACTAAATGGTTCTTTTCACTCTCCCTCCACGCAAATTCTGATGCATTCCTCTAAATTAAGCCTTCAATAATCCCAAACATATTGGTGTAGTTAGCTAACATAGGACGTACAACCCAAACAGGTTGGTAAGACACGTCGCTAAAAAAATTTAGCCTAACCTGTGTAGGCAATTATGCTTTCTCTTATACATTTATTTTTATTCTCTCTCGTTAAATTTGGGCCATTGATTTCCGCGCCATACCATGGGCTCAAATATTTTAAAATTTAAATAATTGTTTGAGCACGATTGAGACTCAAGAAAAATATACTCCTCCCTCTTCCACATTCACCCGCTTGTAGAGAAAGGAGCTGTGTTAGTAGAGCGCCCGCAAGGTGATTCATCTGACACTTCTGTTTCGAGATCGTCTCTCGTTATAATAATGATGCAAAGTCTAGTTGTCCCTTTACCCACTACTATTCGGATACCAATCTATGAATGATCTCTAAGTACCAGGTGACGGGGAATAGCAGCGTTGCCATTCTATTTGTGCTCAGTTGCTCCGTAATTCTTCTAGTACGTCGATCCTGCAACGTCGGTTTGTCGATATTGTCACAATGTTCTTGGCCAAGCTTCCTATCTTGACAACGTTAGCGGATAGGTAGGTAGTTTTCGAACATCTGGTTTGAAGGCGAGAGAAGATAATCCTCTCGCGATAGGACCAATGGGCTTTAGTGTTGTCTCTGGGTTGTAATGTAATGATGTTACCATTGATGATCCTAGTTACGTTATCTAAGAAAGGGGTGGCGAGGGGGAAAGTCACTGCATTCTTGACTAGCCTTGCCTCACAGGGTATGTTGGTTGATCATGATGCCCATGTCGTTGCAGGTGCGTGTAGGTCTGTAAGGATCTTTAGAGGTGATTTTCACTGTGATCTTTCTCTTATTCACTGTAAACAAACTTTAAGAATGGCGCTCTTTTTTGTTTTTTCGAAACTACCTTACTTATATCTACCCATTTAAGAGCCCTGCTACACATATTGCAACGGTTTTCTCTAAACAAATAAATTAAAACAATTTATTTAATAATTTCAACATCATTGTTGTTTTTTATTATTTTAGTTACAATTTCTGGGCATCTTTCATAATTTTATGGAATTTTCAAAACCATGGTAAAATGTTATTGAAATATTTTCATTAAAATGTTTCCATTTTCAATGCATTTTAAATGGGAAAACACAAAAATTATTAATGGATTTATTTATTTTCTTTGTACTCAATTAAACGATAGAGTTGTTTGTTTATAACATACTATTAATGAAAAAGTTTCTTTTTCTTTTTAGACATATTTTTTAATTTTGGTGGGTTAGTTCAATAATCACGACGATATGAGCTCTACGACTCCCAACGTCGACTCTCTAGTCAAAAATACATGGTTTTAAATACAAACTTTTCCTTCTGCAACTAGTTGTCAGAGCTGTAATAGTGCGTTCAGTGTTATGATATTACCCATTTACAAGCTAAGTATCATTTTGCAAGCGTTGGCTCAACCTGCTTGTATCGGAATGCAGGCGGCAAGGGAGGTTAAAAATAATATCTGTGTCCTTCTTGTGTTTTCAAAGAAACATTAATACCATGTACGTTAGGATAAGAAGGGCCATGTCCAAATTATGAAAATTTGACGTATTTAGATTTATACAATATTAAACATCTTAATATATTCGTAACTGTATAATACACACCAAGTCTTCCTGCTGTGTGAATAATAATAGTTGGTCCCTACTTACTTCAATGAGAGTATACTTTAGTGATAATTATTTTTCTAAAGAAAAGCCAATGCTTCTATCTATACACAAAGTTTATGGACTTAGCCTTATTTGACTGAGACAGTAAAACATGAAAAATTCTTCACTCTTATCTTATATTACTTTCTTGACGTTTTTCATTTTTAGCACTACACGTTGTAATAATAAGGTTAATATTCTAAAGTATATGAAAACTACTGTACATTGATATTTTTAATCCACTATTATAATAAATAATAATAAACATTCTGTCATATCATAACATAGTTATTTTAAATAAAATTTGGTTCTAAATGTAATTTGGAGGACGTTCTCTATAATTTTATATACTAGTTTTTTATTTTACGGTCTAGGATTTGACTTACTTGGACTTTGGGAATAAGTTATTTTTCCAAAAAGTTAATAAACAAAGTGTTGTTGGTAGTCAAGCATGTGAAAATGTTATTTTATTTTATTCAGCGTGTTAATGTGATTACTTTTATTTGAACCTGTTGCATTCTCGCAGTTTTGTGCGCCTCGTTTTCGGAAGAAGGAAAGAAAGGTATCGAATACGAACCATAAGTACCTCGGGTGATTACTTGTTTATATAATTAACAATATGTGACCTTTGTTGCTTTCGCAACAAAATCCATAAGGGATTGTATAATTTTGAGGTGGAGAAAGTTTTACAAATATTATTTTATATCTTGTGAATAACAAGTTTATGTAGATAAGGTGCGCACAAAGAAAATCAAAGATAGAAGTGATTATTGTAACTTTTTGTAGTAATGCGTAGTTTTTTTAATGGTATGCATATGTACTGGGCTTAGGGCCTATCTGTATCTACTAATTTAAATAATATATGGAAATGTGCAGCGATACTATTTTATTTACTGTGAAATAATATCAAATTAAGATCACAAATAAATATTTCTTATTATAACTATGCAGCGATTATTTGTTATATTTCAAGTACTTTTTTTTAAAAAAAAAGCTCTTAGCTGAAAGTAAATGTTACTAACATCTGTACGCACTTATTGTATGTTAAAAGTCTCTTGTGACCTTAGCCGAGTTGCGTATCACGCACGTACTACTAAGTAATTTCTACCTAACAGGGAATCGTATATGTCAAGTTATTGAGCTGATTTATTTACTTCCGCACTCAGTGCTCAGTCTAGCCACCTTATAGCATTATTTGACCATGCATTGGAAGGCCGGATGGATAAGTAAAATATATTTAAAACCAGTTAGAGATAATGACTTTTGTTGTTCTATGCCTTAAAGTAAGTAAGTATTTGATATCCCGACCGCCTCTGTTTGTTATAGTGGTCAGAATTTACTGGCTTCAGATACTGAAGTCCCAATTCGATCCCAGTGCCCCTAATTGTCGTCTGCTGAAGCAGGTGGGTCTTGAAACGAACCAATATCAACCTCGTTGAGGACAACATGAGGCAGATTTTGAACATGATTAAGTAGCGCTTCTCAGTCTAGAAATCTGAGATAGAAGTCTGGAGGGCTGTTGTGCTAACACACATGGCACCCTCAGCTTGGAAACTGTTGGCACTATCTTCGCCAAATTTCGGACAGCCTCTCGATTGGTATAGCCTTCTGCAGGCTGCACAATGGTGATTTTATCAAGTTATAACTCTACCAATAGGATAAAAATAATTATTCCCAAAAAAACATTTATTTCTGGAACAATTGTGTTTGTTAAATCCTATCGATGTTTGAAAACTGTAAACACCGTATTAATATCAGATACCCACTTCTGTGGCTGAGTGGTCTAAGGTGTCAACTAGTGTTAAATTGGCTGCGATAGCGGTGCACTTGCGCGTGCAATCCTAGGTCGAGTCTATTGAGGGTAGTTTTCCTAAATTGTTTCCCCCATCTTCCAAAATAAAAAAGCTGGTAGATAGCTCTCAAATGTTCTTTCCTCATTACACCCAATTACGATTAATTTCTTCAAATATATGCGCTATAACCATGAAAAGGTAGATTATGACGTGGTGATATCAGTAATAAAAATAACAGATTATATTTTACTAGTCAAAATTTTTATTAGTCTTCGAATGAAACGCTTTTAAAATATGTTATTGCTCCTTAGCTATTAAATTTTAAATTTAGCCAAAGCACAGTGGCCAAATTTAGCACATTTAAATTTTAGTTATTTTTTTATTGGTTTTACTGATTCTAATAAACTCAAAATAAATGGTACAACAAAAAGTAGGCTACATACTCCAAATGTATAGGTTCTATTGTTTATAGTTAGTGACAAAACCTTCAAAAATAAGTTATCTCTAATTTTACCTTAATAAATTTTTCTCTGATAAATAAGTGTACATTTTATTTATCAACTAACCTCTCACCTAGATATTTATTTGAAAACAATTCTATAGTGTAAACAGATGAACCTGGTGTCACGTGACGCTTTGATAATGCATAATTTCTCAAAACATGGGCACGGGTACAAAACTTTTCTCTTTGTGGTACAAAACAGTACGAAAACTAGTATCAAAACTTTGGCATGAAAAATTTCAAAAGTGGAATTACACGCATTAACCTGGCAGTCACCACTTTTATTGCTATTTACTCAAAATGTGTACGGGTTACAAAACTTATTTGTGTTACAAAACGGTAGAAAATAGTACATAAACTTTGGCATCAAAAAATTCAAAAGTGGATTACAACAGCATTAACCTGGTGTCACCGACTTGATATGCTAATTACTCACATATGGGTACGGGTTACAAAAACTTTTTCTTTGTGGGTACAATCGGTACAAAACTAGTAACAAAACTTTGGCTCAAAAAATTCAAAAGTGGTACAACAGCATTAACTGGAGTCACCACTTTGATATGCTAATACTGGAAAATATTTAGTACGGGTACGAAACGTTATTTGGTTACGCATAACGGTACAAAAACTATTATAAACTCTTTGGCATCAAAAAAGTTCAAAATCAAAAAGGAGGTACAACCGCATTTACTGGAGTACGTGAGTACTCACTTTGATATGCTAAT
>JBCFYV010006534.1:0-12209 GCA_039000515.1 Timema cristinae
TGACTAGAACACAACTGTTACAGGGCTGAGTGTGCTCAATAGAACACACAACAAGACTGGTACTGACTAGAACACATCTGTTACAAGGCTGAGTGTGCTCAATAGAACACACAACAAGACTGGTACTGACTAGAACACATCTGTTACAGGGCTGAGTGTGCTCAATGGAATATGCAGCAAGATTTGATTGGGCCATGACATTCACTGCTGTCCAAAGTTTGGTTTTTTATTATATTATTAGGGGTGTGTGAAGTCCACTTTTTCAATTCGAAGTGAACTCGAATAGAATATAAGAAATATTCTCAAATCCGATTCAAATTTCGAATATTTTTTTAATTGTACTATGCTTGAATAAATTATATATTGTGGCTATTTATGTTACTTTATGCACTAAAATATTTGGAAAATGTTTTGTACAATTGTTTGTAATATTTTGTGTTAATCTGACAAATCAAGTTATCATAACTTTCAACTCAATTACTTCCAATTTTTTTTCCATTTGAATATTAATTTGAAATGTACTAATCAGCTCAGAATTGTTCAATATGAAAATAAATGCGAGTATTTTAGCTGTCAATATTTTTATTGACAAATCTTGGATGCCGGAATTTTTTTCGAAGCCAAGTCGAAGTTTCAAAGCTTTGCACACCCCTAGTATTAATATCCACCAACATAGCAATTATTATTATTATTATTATTATTATTATTATTATTCTGTCTCTCCAATACAAGATTTGGATAGAGTTAATATCAAGTTCTAGAATAATAGGTGTGTTCGTTTAGATTTACTAACTTAATATATCAGTGCTCAGTGGCAGAACATCAGTGGACTAGGACAAAGATCCCGGCTTCAAATCCAGAGTCCAGCAAAAGAAACTAGATAGTGATAGAGCATTCATGAACTAAGCCAAAGAACCTAGATAGTGATAGGAGCATTCATGAACTAAGCCAAAGAACCTAGATAGTGATGAGATAGCTAATTATGAAGCTAGAAAGCCAAAGAACCTAGATAGTGATAGAACATTCATGAACTAAGCCAAAGAACCTAGATAGTGATGGAGCATTCATGAACTAAGCAAAAGAACCTAGATAGTGATAGAGCATTCATGAACTAAGCAAAAGAACCTAGATAGTGATAGAGCATTCATGAACTAAGCCAAAGAACCTAGATAGTGATAGAGCATTCATGAACTAAGCCAAAGAACCTAGATAGTGATGGAGCATTCATGAACTAAGCCAAAGAACCTAGATAGTGATAGAGCATTCATGAACTAAGCCAAAGAACCTAGATAGTGATAGAGCATTCATGAACTAAGCCAAAGAACCTAGATAGTGATGGAGCATTCATGAACTAAGCCAAAGAACCTAGATAGTGATAGAGCATTCATGAACTAAGCCAAAGAACCTAGATAGTGATGGAGCATTCATGAACTAAGCCAAAGAACCTAGATAGTGATAGAGCATTCATGAACTAAGCCAAAGAACCTAGATAGTGATGGAGCATTCATGAACTAAGCCAAAGAACCTAGATAGTGATAGAGCATTCATGAACTAAGCCAAAGAACCTAGATAGTGATAGAGCATTCATGAACTAAGCCAAAGAACCTAGATAGTGATAGAGCATTCATGAACTAAGCCAAAGAACCTAGATAGTGATAGAGCATTCATGAACTAAGCCAAAGAACCTAGATAGTGATAGAGCATTCATGAACTAAGCCAAAGAACCTAGATAGTGATAGAGCATTCATGAACTAAGCCAAAGAACCTAGATAGTGATAGAGCATTCATGAACTAAGCCAAAGAACCTAGATAGTGATAGAGCATTCATGAACTAAGCCAAAGAACCTAGATAGTGATAGAGCATTCATGAACTAAGCCAAAGAACCTAGATAGTGATAGAGCATTCATGAACTAAGCCAAAGAACCTAGATAGTGATAGAGCATTCATGAACTAAGCCAAAGAACCTAGATAGTGATAGAGCATTCATGAACTAAGCCAAAGAACCTAGATAGTGATAGAGCATTCATGAACTAAGCCAAAGAACCTAGATAGTGATAGAGCATTCATGAACTAAGCCAAAGAACCTAGATAGTGATGGAGCATTCATGAACTAAGCCAAAGAACCTAGATAGTGATAGAGCATTCATGAACTAAGCCAAAGAACCTAGATAGTGATAGAGCATTCATGAACTAAGCCAAAGAACCTAGATAGTGATAGAGCATTCATGAACTAAGCCAAAGAACCTAGATAGTGATGGAGCATTCATGAACTAAGCCAAAGAACCTAGATAGTGATAGAGCATTCATGAACTAAGCCAAAGAACCTAGATAGTGATAGAGCATTCATGAACTAAGCCAAAGGTTTGATTGTCGTGACTTGCAGTCATTTGTTAAATATGTTTTTATAGAATCCCCCGGTGGTCGCATGGTTTAAAGGGTCACTCTTCCAATATTCTGCATTGTTGATGACATGGAGAATGAAGTTCGAATTCCAGTTGGGTGTGTTAGGAGTCGCTTTTCTTCTAAATGTTTTCCTTTTTTCTCTACGAAAAATGCGAGTAAGTTTCCTTGTAATTCTACTTACCTCATCCCTAGCCTATTGCAGTAATTAAATACGAATAGCCCGGACGGGTAGTAGGAAACAGTGGAGTTATTTATACGTATTGTATATTATGGAAGTATTAACACCCATTTTGTTTGAACAGACAGCTCTACCGTTGACTTTCATTTACATTCCTATCAGTTTAGACAAAACAGGTATTTTAATTATTATATTAACAACGATGATAATTAAAAAGACCCAAACATCCAACTTAAGATATACAGCAAGTGGCCTCATGGTAAAGTGGTTAGAGAACCTGGGTGCTGAACTAGAGGTCCAGGGTACCAGGGAATTTTTCTAAAAAGAGGGCTTAGGTTGAGTTAAAGATATTCATTAGTTCCACACACTCATACTCACTATCATCACCTTCTCATCTCATCGAGACATGGAAAGGATGTACGAATAGTACATTCGGGCGTCCTCTTGATAGCGGTACATCCTAGTACTGGCTAATCTTTCCACTACTTGGATATGAAAGATGTAGCCCAAACACGCTATTATTAGTATTATTATTATTACTGTTTATTCTTTTAGCTCTACGTCTTGACTGAACACCGGATGGCAATAGGAATGCATCGGCAGCAGTATGGCTTTAGGAGGAGTAGGTCGACGGAGGATGCTATGTGTGAGGCTATGACTCTGGTCGACAGATGTACGGAAAAATATGTTGTGGGACTGTTTGTGGACATCTCGGGGGCTTTTGATAATCTATGGTGGCCGGCTCTCTTCAAGAGACTGAAGGAGATACGATGTCCCAGGGATCTCTATGAAGTCTTTAGGGACTATTGTAGGGATAGGTACTCGACCCTGAGATGTCCGGGGATAGTCATAAGCAAAAGATTGACGAAGGGATGTCCCGAGGGGTCGGTCTGTGCGCCGATCTTCTGGAATGTAGGACTCGAGCCTGGGTTGACAGAGGTAGAGGCTCTCCATGGAACGATGGGAGTGGTCGCCTTCGCTGACGATCTGCTGGTCATAGTGGAAGCCAAGACGAGACTGGAGCTAGAAAATAAGAGCGAGGCTGTGCTTGCAGGGCTTAGCTCTTGGTGCAGGCAGGTGAAGTTAAGTCTGGTGCCAGCGAAGACGACGTACGTGCTGTTCAGGGGAGTCTTAAAGAGGGACCCGCTGATAAAAATTGACGGACAGAGAATAAGGAGAAGTGGGAGCACCAGATACCTAGGTGTCATGCTTGATGAGAAGGGGAACTTCGTGGCCCACGTGGAAAATGTGTGTGGAAGAGCTTTGAGAATGATGAATAAAATTATAAATATTGGCTTAAGGAGGTTCAACTTAAACAGAAATGTGTAAGGGTGTACCACCAGGCGTTGTTGATCTCCATCGTGGGCTATGGGGCTGGTGTCTGGGCGCATCGGTTGAGGCGGGTGGTGCAGAAGGTAAGGTTGAGAGGCCTTCAGAGGAGTATTCTTATCAGGCTCTCTGGGGCCTATAAGACAGTAGCGACCGACTTGTGCGTGGTGCTGGGTGTCGGGCCCCTGGACTTGGAGGTGAGGAAGAGGGCTGCAATGTATTGGTTACACAAGGGGGACTTGGAGAAGGTGGGTGGACTGACAAGAGAAGGAGTGACGACTGTGAGACAGATCCGGGAGGCTCTTCTGGATGAGTGGCAATCAGATTGGGATGAGAGCGATACGGGTAGGAGGACCTACCGGATCTTTCCAAGTGTAAGGGAGCGGATGGAGATGGTTCACCTTGAGCCTTCTGCTGGACTGGTGGATTTTTTGACTGGACATGGGCCATATAGGGCATTACTTTTCAGACTGGGGTTGACGGACGACAGAATGTGTGACTGCGGGAGGGAGGCTACGCCTGAACACGTTGTCTTGGGGTGTGAGCACATGGTAGCGGAGAGAGCGGAGCCGCAGATACCTCTGCAGGCCGGGGTGATATTTCATATTGTGAGAGATGTGGACAGGTGGAGTCTCCTGGACCGGATAGCGGACGAGACTTCGAAGAGAGAAAGGGCCAGGTACGTGGAGGACTTAAGGATAAGACGACGACTAGCACAGAGAGCTGATGACTTGAACAAGACAATGAGGGAGACGGACGAAATGACAAATAGCGAAGATGGGACGGACGTAGAGGGAAACTTTTGATAGGAATTGGTGGGAGGGTAGAGCTTAATTCTTAATTTTAAGGGAATAGGACGGCTGGTTTGAGGGATTGGGATGGGTCTCCTTGCTATCCGGAGATCAGCTGGGGTAGGTTCTCACTGGATTCCATCAGTGGGAATTGCTGACGTACCAGGGAGAGCCGAATTCCAGCTGAGGAAGTGAATGCAGAGTAAACATTAATGGGTGGGGGGAGTGACCATTCAGCTCAAATAACCCTGCGCCGAGGAATGGTTGCGCCTTGGGAGGGAGCGCCTGGGCTTCCGGACCGTCGGGGTCTCTTCGGGGCCTAGCGGAAGCTGGGTAGGATGGATCTTGGACACGGTGCCGCCGCAAGAAGAATAGTTTTTAAGTATAGTTAAGTTCTAGTATTGTATAACAATAGGTTGATTAACAAATAGAAGATTAAGCTAGTTATAGTTTAAGTTCAGTTAGGTTAAGTCCATAGGCATGGTTTCGTAAGGAATTGAGCGGAGCGAGATCTCCGGTAGGGTGCCTCCCCAGGTGGCGGATAGGGTGATGCTCATCGCCGCCACTGAGGGCCACGCCTCTGGAACCTGGTCCCAGGTGGTAGTGGGGCTGAGGGGCGGCGAGGGGTGCCGGGGAAATAAAATACCCGGGGCGGACCAACTAGTAGGAGGAAGAAGGAGGTAGGAATATGGACATTAGGCTTGGTGCTTGTATCAATTTTAGTTAATAGTAATAAAAGGACTGGTGCTGAGAAGAAGTAAGAGGGAAGGTGAGGGAAACACGCCCCTTTTTATAATAATAGATATTGGGGTCAACAAAAATGGATAAATGTAAAAAAAATGTACGTCTTACTACCCATTTGGGCTATACGCCTATGTACTAATTACACTAATGTGTTAGGGATTAGGAAGGTTGCATTTTTTAGGAAGTGTACCCACATTTTGGTGGAGTTAGCGTGGAAAACCATGTAGAAAAATAACCCTAGGCACAACCGAATGGGATTGAGCCCTGATATCACCGTGTTCGACAGTCTAGTCTATTGCGTGAGAAGCGCCTTAGACCATAGGACCACTGAAGCCGGGATTATTATTGTTAACTATAAGTGCCCTTTCACACGAGAGGTATTTTATCACGTGATATTTTTATCGTGCGAATTTTATCCGCTAAGATTCATTTATTCAAATGAAAACGTCCACACAGGGAGAGAAAATATCACACCACCAGCCTATAACAGTCGCTTGTATCTAGAGATAGATTATTGTTCACACAGAGAGAGAACATATCACACCACCAGCCTATAACAGTCACTTGTATCTAGAGATGAGATTATTGTTCACACAGAGAGAGAACATATCACACCACCAGCCTATAACAGTCACTTGTATCTAGAGATGAGATTATTGTTCACACAGAGAGAGAACATATCACACCACCAGCCTATAACAGTCACTTGTATCTAGAGATGAGATTATTGTTCACACAGAGAGAGAACATATCACACCACCAGCCTATAACAGTCACTTGTATCTAGAGATGAGATTATTGTTCACACAGAGAGAGAACATATCACACCACCAGCCTATAACAGTCACTTGTATCTAGAGATGAGATTATTGTTCACACAGAGAAAGAACATATCACACCACCAGCCTATAACAGTCACTTGTATCTAGAGATGAGATTATTGTTCACACAGAGAAAGAACATATCACACCGCCAGCCTATAACAGTCGCTTGTATCTAGAGATGAGATTATTGTTCACACAGAGAGAGAACATATCACACCACCAGCCTATAACAGTCGCTTTATCTAGAGATGAGATTATTGTTCACACAGAGAGAGAACATATCACACCACCAGCCTATAACAGTCACTTGTATCTAGAGATGAGATTATTGTTCACACAGAGAGAGAACATATCACACCGCCAGCCTATAACAGTCGCTTGTATCTAGAGATGAGATTATTGTTCACACAGAGAGAGAACATATCACACCACCAGCCTATAACAGTCGCTTGTATCTAGAGATGAGATTATTGTTCACACAGAGAGAGAACATATCACACCACCAGCCTATAACAGTCGCTTGTATCTAGAGATGAGATTATTGTTCACACAGAGAGAGAACATATCACACCACCAGCCTATAACAGTCGCTTGTATCTAGAGATGAGATTATTGTTCACACAGAGAGAGAACATATCACACCACCAGCCTATAACAGTCGCTTGTATCTAGAGATGAGATTATTGTTCACACAGAGAGAGAACATATCACACCACCAGCCTATAACAGTCGCTTGTATCTAGAGATGAGATTATTGTTCACACAGAGAGAGAACATATCACACCGCCAGCCTATAACAGTCGCTTGTATCTAGAGATGAGATTATTGTTCGTTTTTGTACTTGACTGACGTGCTTGGTTCGTGTAGTGGCAGACGGTCGAGGACGGGGGAGTTCGAGGTTCGAATCTCGGCCGGGTGTACTGAAGGAGGTAGTTTGAGCCCATACATGCAATTGGAAGGTTTTGTTTATGATTTCACCCTCTCATAGTTAAATAAGTACAGTAACACTAATATTTTATAAATCGGTGGTCACGGGGCTACAAGTCGTCAGGCTCGCACTAGATTAACTTGACGGGGGAATAAGTGTAGTAAAGCCCGAACCGATAGTAAAAAAAAGCTGTGGGAAAACAACTGTTTATCTGTAGATTCCAATTTTATACAAAAGGACTTTTAGAAAATACAAACTTTTTTCAGCCAACATTTATAAAATAATACTACAATATCAGTGATATTTTATATATATTAATAGTATATCAAAATAGGTTGCTGCAGATCACTTGTCTTGACGTATGAATACGTGAAATTAGATCTAGTGTCTTTTCTAATTGTTCCTATAAAAATGGGACTGTAGCTTGGTGAGACAGTGCTCAGCTGTCATGTTCATCTCTAGGATTCGGTTCGAATCTCGTTGGAGTGCAGTGGGAATAAATCTTGATACTAAGATTTTTGATCTTGTTATTCTATTCTTTAATCTTGCATTTATATGTGTTCTCTCTTGCGTGCCAGGCCGCCCGTCTGGGCTATCCGTATATTTATATTAATGGAACGGGAATTTATAATAATAAAAGGAAGGGTTTGTCTGTGAGTGTGTTTGTTTGTTTGTTTGCGATGCCCAGCCAAAACTATGACACGCAGAGATCTGAAATTTTAAACATAGGTGTCTTAAATAGGGGGAGGGGGGGGTCCGAATGCACCTCAAAGTTGGATTTTTAATTAGGATTTTTTTAACACATACCACAGTGGGTCACGGGCAAAGCCATGTGGGATTGCTAGCTATGAATAATTTAAAAGGTAAGTGTGCCATAATTTGCGTGGAGGTAAATAATGAAACCATTTGGAAAAAACCCATCAGTTCATCCAACAATATTTGAACTCCATCACTGACAATAAAAGATTAGGTCTTTGGGTAGCAATCTACCATCACAATACATTTTATACATTCGTCGATGGTCGCATGGTCTAGAGCTTCAATAGACGGCCGATGACAAAGTGATCGACGTTTGATTTTCTCACTCCAAGCAAATTCGGGTACACATTCTACCTGGCCTAGAAAAATCTGGTCAACCAGCAAAGCCTCTTTGAAATTGGTGGGGGTGCAGGAAGTACGACCGTTCCAACAGACTTTAGACGTGCTAAAGTTATCGAGTTTCGAATCTTTGTGTACACGCTGTCTAAATGTCAGGCTCATCTAATTCTGGCGGGGTGGAAATAGAATCCCTGCCGTGTAAACTGTAGGTATTTCTCCCTTCAGAACATTTTCTTAAACGCCCTTACCGCATATTTTGCCATAAAGAGTACGTGTCACTCATATAGTTATGGCGGGGGAGGTCGTGGGTTCGAATCTTGTTCGGGTGAACTGGGGTGATCTTATACTCTCCCTCACTCCACGTAAACTCTGGAACATTACTACCTTACCCCTCCGGTCCATGACGGATACCTACACCCACGCATGTCAACGGACGATACCAAACAACCAATTTTAGTAGACTTTTGTGGTAGGGGATAACGGCCCCTAACTCAGGATTCCGAGGCTCCTGATTGTGCATACTTAGAGCTGTGTCAATGCTCTCTAGTTGCAATATCACCGGGAAAACCCCATAACCAAATAGGGGATTGTGACATTGCGATGACTAGTTGTGACTTCATCGGGAAAACCCCATTGCCAAGGGGAGGGTTGCCATAGTCAATGACCTAGCTCACGTTTTCAAGGTCACGATCTATTCCTGTCTTGTCAAGCCACCAAACTGGCGCTAGTCATCAGGGAAAACCCATTGCAATATCATTCAAGGTCATTATCTATTCTTGTCCTGACTTGTCTTGTCGATCGGCCAAACTGTCGTCAGGTATGAGTCATCAGTATTCAGCCCTGTTTTTACTTATGAATTTGTGTAGCTATATATTATTTCGTCAAAATATAGTTGCGAACATTAAATTACTTTTTTTTATAAGGCTTGAGGAATAAAACGGTTGTTTTTACTTTATTCTTGAGTAGTAATCTACCGTCACAATGCATTTTATACTTTCATCGATGGTCGCATGGTCTAAGGCGCCACTAGACGACTGGTGATAGAGTGATTGAAATTTAAGCAAATTCGGGTACACATTCTATCTAGTTGACGGGCAAAATGGTGGGGTGCAGTAAGTACGGCAGTTCTAACAGCCATTAGCGGTGCTAAAGATATGCAGCTTCAAATGCCGGTGTGCACGTCGTATAAATGTCAGGCCCCTGGCGGGGGAAATCGAATCATTGGTCCCAGAGTGGGCATTTAGAAAGAACATTTGAACCTGTGAAGATCACGACCATTGCACCAAGTGGCCTTGGGTGTTCATTATTCTTCAACAAGGTCATTGTCACCCTCTTTAGAAATGTATAATAAGTTTGCGACATCTGACGACCTCACAAAGAGAGGGGTATGACGAAGTGGGGGGAGAGGAGGGGTGAAGTTAAAGGCATTCCAACAGAGTCTTACGAGAGGGAGCAGTCACTGAAACTTAGTTCATTCTGTGCCGTGGTGATGTAAGGAGGGTGGGGAGTGAAGGAAAAGTGAAAGGGGCCTTACGGCCGTGATATGTTGTTAGCTGCTCGACGGTCACACTCTTAGCTAAGTGGTTGGCCAGAGAAGATGCTCACTAGCTATGCCGAAGGAGGAGCGCCTGGCACCATGGACTGCCTCCCAAAAAATAAATAAAAAACTCCAACTCCCCGTCCCAACCCTACGACAATAAACTCCCCTACACCAATAAAAACTCCAACGCACTTCCGAATCCTAACCAGACATAAATAACCAATGAGCACAAATAAAAACGCAATGAGCATACATAAAAAAGCAATGAACACAAATAAAAAACAAATGAAACAAGAATAAACCAGTTTGGAACACTGGAAAGGGGGTTATGAGGATGTGAGGGTGGCCGGGAGAAGGGCAGGGGGAAAACCAACATCCAATCAAAGAGCGAGGGGCATGGTCACGTGATCAAATTCAGCCTATCAGAGAGCTGTTACAGGTAGGCCCACCATCTACTTGTGACAAAGACATAATTTCTAGTTTTGAAAACTTTAAAAGTGAAGTTCTAAAACGAGACGATAAACAATATATTTTGGTAATGAACGAAGCCGATGTTCTTTTCATTAAAGTAAACGACAATACATCGACTGACTTTCCATCTTTTACTGTAAGTTTTAAAATTACTAATGATTTGGGTGTTAAAGTTTTCTATAAAATCATGTGTTTGCCTCCAGAAAACTTCAAAAGTATCTTGGAATCAGAAGGGAAAGAGGATCTGAGGTGTGATAGATGGACTAAATTAGATAATTTGCTAACTCATCTTCATAGTTATAGTGATGAGCTCTTTGATATTAGTAATAGGGCTAAGCTTCTAATAAACTTCTTCAAATAAGCATTAAATTCAAATATTTTTGATGCACGAAAGATTATTAAAATAAAATTTGTTCTGTAACAATTGGAGCTGTCACTCGTGAAACAAATAAGATACTCCCCATTAATGTTGATCTGGGCTGCAACTATATCTTATTCATTTCCTTGTGCATATCAATTTATAAGAGAGACATATGCTTTGAATTTGCCACATCATGTTTATTTGAAACATTTCTTAGGTAAAATTGGCCCCATTAGCGCAGGTATAGGAGCTTCAGATAAATCCTTTTTGAAAGAAAAATATGTGTTTCTTTAGAGTCAGGACAGAGTGGTGTCTGTTATGCTAGATGAAATGTATCTTGATAATAAGATAACATATAAAGGAGGAAGTATTTTGGGAATGGAAGAAAACGGTGTGGATGTAGATGCTGCCACGACTATGCAAGTATTATGTCTTTGTCTTTGTATTCACAAAACAAAGATGTAATTAGTCCTTTTTCCCGTAAAAAGCCTACAAGCTAATACATTATATAACCTCACGATTGAAGTATTGAATATGATGAATGAACTTGGGTTTCATGTTGTATGTTTAGTTTCTGACAATAAATAAAAATCTGTTTGAACTATTGTGTGGTGGTAACCTTAAAAATTGTATACCAAATCCAGCTAGTCCTTCAAGGTTAATTTTTCCTATGTTTGACACTGTTCATATTCTTAAGTACATCCGTAATAACTGGTTGAACAGATGTAATGACTAATGAGACTTTTACAATACCAAATGTGGAGCAGGTGTTTCTTATTTCAGATCCTCTGTTGAATACTGATGAAGGCAAAAGCATTGCGTGTCAATATACAACAACCAAGGCAAAATTTTCAGATCTTAGAGATTTATATCAGTCAGAAAAAAATTTGTTAAAACTCGCACAAAGTTTATCTAGAAAAACATTATTCCCTTCGTCTATTGAGCGTCAGAATGTCTCCTTAGTTGTTAATATTTTTTATTTAAAGAATATAGTGGCTCTTGAAACATTGAAAAACCAAGGTATTGATGTCAGTGATGGCCAGTTTTTAAAATTATTTGCCAAATGGTGGACAATTAGTAATGTTAAACACCCAATGAAATGGAAATACACCAGAAATGTTGATACTACTTCAATTACTAGTATTAATGATTCAAAACTGGTGTTCCTTCACAATTTACGAACTTATTTAGATATCTGGCACTTATCAGACACATAAGGAAAACTTACTAATGATACGTACATTGATATGACCCACATTATTCGATCAGTAGTTGAGTTATGCAAATATGTATTTAAAACGTATGGCTGGGCCTACATTCTGACTGCCAAATTACAGACTGACCGTTTAGAAATAATATTTGGTGCATATAGAAGACTGAGTGTATGAAGCTATAATGTCTCCACATAACAGGTTCTTGAATCTGAAAGTAAACTGAAGGTATTGATGAAAAGACCAGTGATGCCTTCGTTTGGGTGTGGTTTAACACGCGGCCGCCCATGATGAGTCAGGGCCCGTGCTGTTGGTAACCACATCACCCAT
>JBCFYV010006535.1:0-11715 GCA_039000515.1 Timema cristinae
GGCGCTTGAAGCACTTCTTTTTCTAAGAAGGCAAGAGCCATTGTCAATGACGTCAGAGTTCATGACGTATGACCTGTTGAGTCAATATGACAATTTAAGGTTTTTAATAAATAATGACTTCCTGTTCTGGAAAAATCGAATAGAAATTTTAAAAGGTAATTTGAGGCAGCTTCCGGTTCTCGGACCTTATACTGCCACCGAGATGTTGTTGTTTTTAAATAACACCACCTTCTAGAATGTTCTTTTGAAATGAGTTATATACTTGGCGTGGTGAAATAAATCGGCACTGAGCACTGACTGGTAGAGATGGGCGAAACCGTGATTTTACGATATCAGTGAATACAGTGACTGTGATTTTAAAATATCGGTGATTTATACCAGTGATTTTTCACTGTGACCTGTATTCACAGTGTTTTGATGGACCTATATTTTTTCACTTTCCAACCACGGTCAAGGCTAGTATTTAGCTGCTGTCCGAGTATCTAGTATGGAGTATGGAGTATTTATGAGTATTGAGTATTGGATATTTAGTATTTACTCGAATAGTCCCATGAGTATCGGTTGGAAAAGAAAACGAATTCCTCGGGTGTTTGGCGGCTTGCAATGGAATTCGATACTTAAAGGCCTAACATAAGCTCTTCTTGTCGGCACTGACATTGACAATCAACATACAGCTACCTAATCTTTCAAGGTTTCATCTGGGTTTTATGTTGCCTGACTAATGTACAGTCAATACAAAAGTATGCATTTTAAGATGTTTCATACAGTTGATAAGAAAAGAAAGCAAAACATACTGTTTTTGAAAAATGAGCTCTATGAAATCAAGTGTTTTAAATAGAAATAGCACGTAAAACATGCCAGTCGATAAGGTCGATTCTCAATTATCTGGTAGAAAATAAAAGAATATCAAGGGCCGCGAAGCGAGTATTTACTCGAGTGTCTTGAGGAAGCAATACTAGCTCCGTGGCTCGAGTAACTGTTGCAATCTGATGCGAGTATGGAGTATTTGAGAGTATGGAGTATCTGCGAGTATGGAGTGTTTCCGATCACTGATATCTCAATCACCGATACTTTTGAGATCGAGTAATTGAGAGTATCGGTGAAAAAATCACAGTCAGTGATATATCGCCCATCTCTACTGACTGGCTCACTAGCACCCTGACTGTGACTATATTCCATTCACGATAGGTTTTTACCTGGATGACAGTTCGAAATTATATGTTTAGGTTTTGGGTTGCCAACACTAGTAAAATATCATAGTTTTGTTATAAATGTAAAGCTCTTTAATTACCTGTTATATATTACATTTAAAATAACATAAACTTAAGTTTTCTCATACTATTTCATTTTTTTTAATAATTTATTTTTATCCAACTCGAAAAAATATTTTAAACATAATTAAAAGTACTTACTTTTCGTTTTGGAACGTTACTGATTTTATGTAATATAGTGCACACACCAATATCTTTTAATACAGGCATAGTATTTACTTGGAAAAGATAAAATTGTTTTCATTTTTTTACATACAATAAATGATTTTATGATTATTTTATAGTATTTTGAAATATTTAACTGAATAAAATATTTTCATCAACTGCGTGTCAGCATCATTGTAAAAACGTGTTTACCGTTATGTTCAATCATATGGTTTAGATTCGTCAATCGCCATTTTGAAGCTATGTTCGTTAGAAGTTTTTGTGAAAGTGGTGTTAATATTTTATTTAAGGGGAATAAAACTATAAATAAACTTTGTATCCGACCTGAAATAAATATATAAATAATATTGGCCTAAATTACTGTGGTTAGCTATCAGATTAATATATTACCATCTGTTTTCATTACAGTGATCCAAAGTGATAGATGTCAGCTGTTGGCGTATTGATATATTAGGGATTACTTCTAGTAACATTTCAAGCTGTCATCCAGGTAAACTTAGCTCATGAATGACTTATATCTGTCACTCCAGCCTTCAACACGTACGGTCGAGTTATCAATATCAGTCGCGTCTCGAAATAGTTAACGACATGATCAGTTTTACGATAAAGTCAATAGTGATATTAAAATAAAATCACATCTAACCTAATAATTGTGTATTATTTTAAAGGTCATAAATATCTCCCAAACACGAGGCAATTATCATCAACATAATTTAATAATGTTATAAAAGGCGCACAACGTAGAGGCAGTAACAGGATTGTTATACATGGGGCCCACCTAGGGACGATTAATTTAATAGTTCAACAAATAGCGCTCGATCATGCCCCGTGATATAATTACCAATTATATCATCAAGGTACCGTACCGCTTTAATTAGTGCTCGATCACGGGGCAATTATAAGCAAATTAAAACAGAAGTGGTACAAATGACGCCCAGCACGTGGCGATTAATCCCATAATACTATAAACTAACCGGTAGACAAAATGAAAACAATTATTTGGAAGGATGAGTCAAGTGGCCGACACGACTTGGACCAACTGCTAAACAAGCACATGTATAGGAGTACAAAGTGATATACAACCAAGCTGTCGACAAGAGAGGACCAACTGCTCGACAAACTTTGATATCCAGTTAAGAGTGGGCCAAGTGACAGAACAGTTAATTCAATATACGCTTGTCCTTGTTTATACTCAAATATTTTTTTCCCCAAACCCGTCAGCTTAACCTCACACTACTTGACATATTTTTGTAGAGTTTGCTAAAGTAAGAAAGTAAGAAAATCTTTTTCTTGATAAGGTTCCTTGACATGTTAAATTATATCATCTAATTAAATGATATATTTTCTTAAGGATTATATCATATCGCCTAGGTTAAGCTTATAAATATAGTTACCATTATATATGATCCTAACACAAATGTCCTGCCCGCTTGGAAACAAGCTTGATGCTGGGCTGGAGCCATCGAGCACTCCAAGGATGTCGACTAGTCTAGTCATGGTAATAAGTGACCAGAGAAGAAAAGTAAATGTGACTCTCCTACAAGGAAAACTTTCAGAATTTAAAAGACAGAACACAGCACTAGATATAAGTTAGTTTTAGATAAATCTTGGTACAAAAGTTGGTATAGCAAAATAAATAATTGTATATGGCAAATGTAACTCCAATAGGTAAAGAAAGAACAACTATTTATAATTCACAGTTCAATAAAATAAAATTAGTGGTTTTGCTACATGGTACACTCCGATAGGGTGCATCCCCAGGTGACGGATAGAGGGATGCTCACCTCCGCTTGGTGTAATAGGGGCTCTGAAAACATGGTCCCAGGTGGCAACTGGAGGATCAAGAGGGGAAGGGTATCGGGCAATTAAAATACCCGGGGTGGACCAACTGGCACAAGTTGAGGTAAACTGATAATTTAGTCAATAATAGGACAAGTAGTCTAGTAGTAGATGTAGGTTTAAATTACAGATGATTTAAGCGTTTAAATTTTGAAATCAAATATTATATAAAATGAAGATTGTTAAATAAATAGAGCAAACAGGTCCTAATTTATGGTTTAAGATGTCAGGATAAAAGTCTAAGGAAAATTGAAAGAAAAATCCTCAGATGGTAAGATAATAGGTGAGAATGATGATTGTGGAAAGCAAGGCAGATCTACGGTTTAGTGAGGGTTCCGAACCACGGTGGGAGCCTGGAATTCAACACATACACAAAGCGTGAAAGAACATACTTTGCCAGAGGTGGAGGAAGGGTCTGGTACTCAAATACAAATGTGCCAAGACTGGGATTTGGACCCCGAATCCCTAACACAGAAGTTTGAAACCTGACCCCTAGACCGCTAGGTCCACATAATTATATTGTGCTTCCTTCGATGAAATGGAATATCTGTTGAAAACAATAAGTTTATAAATGAATGATGATTCATGATAATGATAACAATGATAATTAATTAAAAGTATTATGACATCTGGCCTAATGGCGAGATAGACGTGTCAAAATAATAACTACACAATTGCGAATAAAGTAAAATAAAATATAAACCAACAGAATTAAAATTCCTACACTTGTCTTTCTTTTAGTTAGGTACACAAGTCGAAGTGATATTTTCACAAACTTTACTGTTATACTCGTATGTGCATTCATACGAGTATAATAGGTCAGGGTTTGTTCTGTTTTAAGTAATAAATGCGTTTCTTAAAGGTATAAATAATAATTTCTTAATCATTTTATGTGATAGAAAAAATAGTATTTAATTCTATTTTACTAGAGGATATAATTTTTATACACGCTCAGCCAACAGCATGTTCGCCCACATATATAGGTGTCTCAGGTTCAATTCGCATCATGGCTGAAACATTGATTAGTTTTGTAATTTTAAGATTTGACATTGAATTCTATGATATTTTGTTCTAGATGTTTGTAATTCAGTGCTGGTATTAATAGTCAGTTTGAAAAGAGAATATGCTAAATACATTCAATTTAAAATTATTAAATAAAAAAAGATCGCCATGAAAATATTTTCAAAATAGTCTCATCACAACATTTTAAATCGATGTATCTATTTGAGTAATTGAGTGCACTCAATAATTTATGGGTCCAAGGTTCAAATCTCAAACGAGTGTACTTTGAATGCTTTTCCTAACCACCATTCACCCCTAGGTGGATACACTTCCAAAATTTTAACAATATTTATTATACAATTATTGTAATGTTTGTGATGGAATAAGAGATCATACAACAACAAAAGTGTCAACTTTATAAAGCAAATAATTTACTCAACATTAAAGTTTTTCGATATTTACGTATCTACGGCTTGCTTGTGATTTTTGTTTTAATTGTTTAACTATTTAAAAGTACAAAACTTTATAAATTTTACTATTGTTCAATTCGCTGTCTTCTTAATCTATCTCTATATATAAAAGAGAAACCTCTGATTGACTGAATCACTGATCACTAATTCTAACACTTTCCACGGAGCTATAGGGCGGAAATTTGGCACGGGTGCACCTTACAAGCTAATTAAGGAAAGTAAAGATGTTTCATTACGATGTTTTGTGATTAAGGGGTGAAATGGGGGTAGCTAACCTAATAAACAATATTGCTTTTTAATCTCTTTTTAAGCGGTTAGAGGGTAATAATCCGATAAGTTTGTTCTAATAATGCCTTCAAAAAATATAGCAATTGTATTTGTAGCATCGGATGTTTTATGATAGACACGAAACAAACATAAATAGTCAAGACTTAACCCGTTTGCTTGTTGACTGGGGCTGCGTGAAAGAACGACACAAAACCACCTAACGCACCTTCACTGAACCGGGAAAATTGTATACTGTTTGTGAAGACTGAATGGCAAGTTCAAGCCAACGCCTTGGGTTGAGTGGACTTGCGCAGTAAAGAGATCCCCTTCGAGATGATTCCCGAACGCCCACGGGCTCTCCTGAAGCAAATCAACATGCGCTTTCTTGTTTTCCTTTGTATTCTCAAATGTTATTCCCCCCTTTTTTCCCATCTTCCCCTCTTCTGTGCTCTTAGGGTATATATTCTGGTGCCTGTGGCTACGAACTTTACAATTGGGCCTGAGTCATATCAGGGATAGGATAAGCTCCGGCTTTCAGCTACGTAAAATGTAAGAACTAAATCCATTTTCGGCAAATTAAACTTTTTTTTTTAATGTAAATCTTTTCAAATTCAATTTCGGCTTAAATTTCAAATAACTTTAAAATTAATCTGACAGTTAGGAACATAGTTTTTTTTTTTTTAGAGATCACTTCATTGCAAGGTCAGGGCGACTTATCGCCAGTAGAGTCACAAATAATTGATTGTTTTTGCTAGTTTTTTTATTGACAATCAGCAATTGTTTAGTTTTAAAACATTCATAACAACAACAAGAAGAAATATTATTTCGGTCTTGTGACCAATACATAGCAAGAAAAACATATAAAATACATCTACCATCTAGAAAATGAGTAGGAGTCACCTCCAAAATAGTTCAGGATATGCTGAGGCGCTAGAACGTATATTTACAATGTCTCTACAGTTTTTACCTGGCAATCTTACTCTTCCAACAAACTCAAGCACAATAACCATCGGTTAATTGATGGTCTCTTCCGATAGCACAACGTTATAACTTTTGTTTTTCACAAGTTCGATTAAACACTTGACACGGTTGTATTCCTCAGGTCTAACGCACTGCACAATACCTCCTCGTGCCAACATGCAGCCTGGTGAGCAGCATTTGGAGGTGTTTGATGACATTGATGTTTGTGCCGAATAAGATTGGAGAGCTCTGCGTAGGATCCCTCATATTTAAATGGCATAATGTCGATTGGATATGCAACAAAAGAAATATCCCTGGGAGAAAAAACAAACACTTGCTCTACTCACAAACTCTAACTTTTTTAATGTCACCGCTAGCTCCGATGACGCCAGCAGAGTGCTACAAACACATGAGCACGCCTAGTTTATTAATTCACTTTTAAATATCACACTTTGTCCTCCAAGATATATCATACAGCGTGCTTTAGATTTAAATCGCTTGCAATCCAAATAATAGACTGACTTTGGAAGGAAGACGTTACCGAAACTGCCCAGACAGAATATGAAGTCGTCGTGCGTTTCACCTATAATTTTAACATTGAATACTTTTTGTGCATTGTTAAATCCTCGAGATGTATGGGTTATTCGGACTTTACCTCCTCCTCCACTGGTGGTGTGCACGCTGGTGACTCTTCTGACTGGTAGACAGACGACTCTGACGGTGGTACCCACCGATTCTGGTGCCTGGTAGGTAGACAACTCTGGTGGCGGGTACTCGGGTGACTATGGCACCTGGTAAGCCTGTGACTCTGGGGGCGGAGGCGGTGGCTGCAGCGTCGTGAAGGATGGTTGCTGGTGGTGGGGAGCTCGGAAGGGTGGTGTTGGCGGCCGGGGCAACACAGCCACAACGTCCCCTTGGCGGAAATTGTACATGGCGCACGTCCTATCACACACGTAAGTTTCCTCGATTCTCTCATAGGGTAGTACTTCAGTCGCTCTTATCGTGTGAGAGAGTCGCAAAACTCGATGTAGCCTCGCTCCTCTATTTTGTAAATTACATGTCTATCACTCACCGCCACTCTGTGAATATTCTCCACAGTCATATAGGCTCGCCCTGCAATCGTATGACCCACAAACATTAAATTAATATAGCCGGTTCTAAGCATGGTGAGCATACCTGAGAGCTAAACGTGCTGTATGGTTTGTAGGTTCCACGATGCACATGTATCAACTGCCCAGCTGCCCGATGTTGTTGTTGTTAACTGCAGCGTCTCTTAAACGCGTTCAAAGTTCACAATGGTAGGTGAAGTTTTACTCCGGTGCAGGTAAATACCAGCTTTTATTTACTAAGCTCGCACACGTCTTCATCTGTTAGAGTACCAAAACGACAGGGTAAAAATACACAAAACTCGCCATCTAGATAGCTATTAGGCGTTTCCAGAACTTTCTATTGACAGCTTTTAATTTATCCACCGAGTACTTTTTATCTACGGTTAGATCAAACAATTTTACGGTCTGCACTGCGTAAACAATATTTACCAGCTGCTGTTACTTGTCCATCTTGAAACGCTCTACAAACGCTTATAAATAGACACTCAAGTGGGCGCCCCTCTTTATAGCCAACCCCTCCCTCCCTAGTTTGACGTCACATGATACGAGAAGAAGAATAGGGTCAATAACCTAGTTCACGATCTATTCTTGTCTCGACTTGTCTTGTCTGCCCGCCAAACCGGCGCAAGGTTTGCGATGCCATGACCCGTTGCTTTGGTCAATTACCTCAATATCTATTCATATCTCAAATCACCTTTTTGGGGCCGCCCAACTGGCGCCAGGGAAAACCCCGGTTTCCAAGGTCAATTCCCTCACGATCTATTCTTGTCCTGACTTGTCTTGTCGACCCCCAAACTGAAGCCAGGGTTGTGACACCATAAAAACCCATTACCATATAAGTGGTTGCGACACATACCTCTAGGAGGCGGAAGTGAAAGGGGTCTCAAGGTAGGGGAACCATTTATCACACTCTACCCCCAACAGTCGTCAGGAGAGGTTCGTGCTGCTTGTTCCGGGAAGCCCTGTAGAGTTTTGTGATGGAGACACCCCCAAATAAACTACAACGCTCCCATAAATAAAGACTCCAACACCTCAATCCTAGCCACTAATTAATTAGCAATAATCAATTAACAATAATCAATTAACAATCATTAATAATTAATCACCAAAAACCATGTCCATGAGTGGTCGGCGAAGGGTTGTAGGGGGAGGAGGTTGTAGGAGAGGGTCGTATGGGAGGACGTAACCAGCACTTGGGAAAAGAGGTCAGGGTAGGGGAGGAGTGCCGGAGGGGGTGAGAGGGGGGAAATAACGGTAAATCAAACGGATGTGGAAAGTAGGTCAATCACAATACTATCTCAAGTGGGCTGGGTCATCACCCCATCTACTACTGAGCCACAGGTTGAGCCGCATCGCCAAGCATCTACAGGTAGAAAGTAATCCTCCTTACACAGCATGTGGAGTTTTGGGACCCACAGGTTGAGCTGCCTCGCCAAGCGTCTACAGGGAGGAAGTGATCCTCCTTACACAGCATATGGAGGCTTGGGACCCACAGGTTAAGCTGCCTCGCCAAGCGTCTACAGGGAGAAAATGATCCTCCTTACACAGCCTCGCCAAACGTCTACAGAGTGAAAGTGATCCTCCTTACACAGCATGTGGGGCCTCCACATGCCGTGTAAGGAGGATCAATGTTAACCTTATGGGAGAAAGTGGCCTGGAACTGTTATTTTAACCACTACTTCTACATCACCAGGGTCTTGTCTTCACTGGCCGGACCTACTAGACCAGGGTCTTGTTTTCACTGGTCAGTCCTAATCGACCATAGTCTTGCCTTCCCTGCCCGGACCTACTCGACCAGGGCCTTGTTTTCACTGGCCGGACCTACTCGACCAGGGCCTTGTCTTCACTGGCTGGACCTACTAGACCAGGGTCTTGTCTTCACTGCCTTGACATATATCACAATTGTCTTATCTTCTCTGGCCTTCTGTGGTGTTACAAAAAATGTTGTCACTCAATGATGAAACAACTCACATCTTGTTTATGCTGCAGTAGAAGTTTTTACATGAGGCACTTTAAGGCTATAATTGGCAGATTTATTAAATATATTTTATCTTTATAAATTCTTACTATGCAACAGAATTGTTGACTTTTCTTTTGTGTTGAGAACATACCTAATCAGTCTTCTAAATTCTTATTTTTTTCTTAATTTGTGAATATATAACCTTGTTAAAATCGGTGTATATTACATCCAACATTTGAGTGAATGTGTTAGTAATTGACACATACAAAGCTAAAATCGAATGGATCTAAACCATTTTCTTTAGTTCCTGATGTCTTTTTAGCCAATTAGAGTTATTAAATATTGCAAAAATAAAATTAAGGTTGAAAATAGAATTTAAGAACACACACATAATTAACATTAATTAAAAGAAGGTTATAAATTTTCATTAAGAGAGAATTGTATAAAAAGAACAAATAACAATAAAAACACTAGCACATATTTACAAACAAATCAACATTGCAATGCAACACTACATATTCTCCAGAAAGTGTGTACATGGGTTGATTTTTATTTTTTAATAACAAGGGGCTTATAAGAGTAATTTTTGGAACTATTTATTAAACTCTTGAATAAAGGGTGAAAAGATAGTTTACTTAATAATAATAATATTTAGCACCGCGTCTTACTACCCATTCGGGTTATACACTTTAAGTACTAATTACGCTAATGGATTAGGAATTGGGAAGGTTGAATTAGAGGAAGTTAACCCGCATTTACGTGGAGGGAGAGTGGAAAACCATTTAGGGAAAACCACCCCCAGTTCACCCGACCGAGATTCGAACCTCAATCTCCCCGTCCTCAGCAGTCGAGCTCAACACGACAAGCACGTTAGCCAACTACGCTACCGAGGCGGGTGATAGTTTACTTAAGGGTGAGAAGAGAAAAATGGATTTTCTCAAAATCGTCTAACAATTTTTAATAAATTTCAAATCTAGGCACTGTTTAATGTGATTAACAAAATGGCAACTCACATTTTCAAATGAAAATTACTCAGAGGGTACTTTACATTTGCAGAAATTTCAAATTTTAATCATAACTTGCTGTTTGTTATTCGAGATGTGAAATAACTTATTGCTAAGTTAAAGTAATATTTAAAAAAACCTCTACATGAAATATATTTTTATAAAACAGTTTCTGTGACTTTAGCATTTAAAAAAATGAGGTCCAAGAAATTGATCAGAATAAATGGTGAACAGATTGGTTATTTCTTAAGAATTTTTACTCAGTGTTTCTGTAACAGTTAACATTATTTCATATAGTATATATATATATATATATATATATATATAAACAGTTAACATTATTTCATATAGTATTTATTTATAATGTTAACTGTTACAGAAACACATAGTATTTATATATATATATATACATATATATATAAAAATACTATATGATATAATATATATATATATAAATAAATAATAATATATATATATATATATATATATATATATATATATATAGAGAGAGAGAGAGAGAGAGAGAGAGTGTCTCTGTTGGAATATTTATGGATAAAGGTCATTATTTTGTTTCAGACAGGCTGAGAGAGTCTGTGTGGTGCACTGTACCATTTATTTGTATAGTAGTATTTGTAGACCAAAATTATAACTATATTCATAAAATGTATCTCATATATTGGTTGATTGGTTTCGGCCAGGATACTGGATTTCTTGCATTCCATTGTGAAATGTTAAAATCATTGTCCTTTAGAGCGCTACAGTGAACTAGATGATCTTAATCCATTGTACATTTAGCTTCTTTACAAGTGCTGAAATGAAAAAGTTTTAAGCTTACGAACTCAAAAGATGCTGAAATGACGGAAAAAGTAAAGTTAGGAGAGCTATATTTATTATACCAAGACAAGTATTTTAAAAAGTTAAAAAACTAAATGAGGGACTTAATTTGGAACAATAAAAAAGCTAAGAAGTAAAACATGGCGAAGACATTTGAGGTTAGTGCCTTTACTCGCTTTCAAAGCTACACGTGGTAAGTTTCATCGTTTTGGCGACTCTCCCGCTCACACTTTACTTTTGCCGCCTGGAGAGTTTTGCAATGCATATTTGCGTCAAACTCCAGCTTGAGACGCCGTCGCTCCATCTCCAGGCAGTGCAGCTTCTCGGCCTGCTGAACATCCAGGCGGTGCAGCTCCTCGGCCTGCTGAACATCCAGGCGGTGCAGCTCCTCGGACTGCACAACATCTAGGCGGTGCAGCTCCTCGGACTGCTGAACATCCTGGCGGTGCAGCTCCTCAGACTGCTGAACATCTAGCTGGTGCAGCTCCTTGGACTGCTGAACATCCAGACGGAGCAGCTCCTTGGACTGCTGAACATCCAGGCGGTGCAGCTCCTCGGACTGCTGAACATCTAGGCGGTGCAGCTCCTTGGACTGCTGAACATCCAGGCAGTGCAGCTCCTCGGACTGCTGAACATCCAGGCGGTGCAGCTCCTCAGACTGCTGAACATCTAGGCGGTGCAGCTCCTTGGACTGCTGAACATCCTGGCGGTGCAGCTCCTCAACTGCTGAACATCTAGGCGGTGCAGCTCCTTGGACTGCTGAACATCTAGTGGTGCAGCTCCTTGGACTGCTGAACATCCTGGCAGTGCAGCTCCTCAGACTGCTGAACATCC